>CANXYC010442022.1:0-31214 GCA_948193065.1 Aleurites moluccanus | reverse complement strand
CATGCCTGGCCAAGCATGTGTGCACGTTAAGGTAGCAAGGCTACCGATACGTATGTTATGATATGAGATCAGTTCTACCAGATGAGATTTGATAATGCCATTCTTTGTGGGCATTCTATGTTCTAAATATGAACCATGAATTGATTTATGACATGATTTGATATAGCCAAAATTATTGTGAGAACCATGTTTCCTTCAAGCAAAGCTTATGATTTCTTTCATACCTATATGTATAATTATTTATTTACGACCATGATTCGATATTCAGATATTTGATTATAGTGTTCATATCTTACTGAGTTGAAGGCTCACTCCTCTTTTGTGGATTTCAGGTGATAGCATAGCTCGTGAGGGAGCTAGTAGAGAGGATCGAGCTTCTTAACTTGCTTATTCCAAGAAGCTTTATTGTAATAATTCTTTTGAGATATTTTGTATATTTAATTAATGGTATTATGGCTCAATGTGTAATGGGAATATACTCTAGAGCTCCGTAGTTAGTCTTTCGAGGATATTAGTATATTTTGATGTATGATTGTTACCTTTTTGGATACTCTTGTTCCTCGGTGATGTGAGATGTCTCTTTTGATCATTAAGGAACAAGAGAAAGATATGAAATGATAATAGAATGATAAGATTAATATTTACTTATATGTGTGGACATGATCATGGTATGACAATAAGATACTGTAAATGATATAATTTGTATGAGATTCATGGTTTGTGAGTTCTACAGGTTTATGATGGCCTTAAGCCTACCCTTACCCTAGGACCGTCGCACCACTGGAGTTGGGATGTGATAATATGTTACACCCCATATCTAGAGATGTGGTTATTCTAGGCGTGAGTAAGCTTAAGGCAACTAAAGACCCATAGAACCCCTAAACAGAACTTGTGGCAAACATATAACATTATAAAAACAAACACAATACATAATTGGACTCATTATCCAACTATCATAACAAACCTATGATATCAATATCCAAAATATATCCAACTTGTTCATAATGGATCAAAGGTGGCCTAATAACCCATATCCAATATGAACAACTAGTAACCTAAAAGAATATCAACATAAACATATCATTACAGACCATTCAAAATATTATGAAGCTCTAAGAGTATTACAATTATTCAAAAATAATAATTAACATTTAAAATATCAAAGTATATACTTGGACTAGCTTCTTACAGGAAGGAAATCAAAAAGCTATATCCTCGGGCTCTAGACCAACAACTCTAACACTTGAAAATTACAACAGAAAGAGAGTGAGCCTTCAACTCAATGAATTATGCATATAGCATATAACAAAAATCAAAGCTGTGGTTTGAAAGCAATGTTTGTATCTAAATATAACAAAAATAAACAGAAGGCTCATATATAATAATCAAAATATAAGACCAAAGGTTATATACAAATCAAAATTATGAATCAGGGGGTGCTTGTAAGGAATGACACATCACAAATATATATACATATTATTTACAGTAAAACAATATAAATGTCAGAACAACGAAGAATAGTACAGGAGTCTAATGATATCCATACAGAATAGGAGTACTACGATCTCCATACAAAATACATGTGCTTGCACTAACACACGCCCAGAGAAACTTTGTCCCCTTTAGGAAGGACCCCGAAAATTTAGATTCTATCAATTGAGTCACTAGTGTACACAATCCCATAATTTACCCCTCATAAGTTAGGCGTTCTGACATCCATACCAATTTGATTCAAAATATAAATATTAGAATTAACAATGGATACTTGATAATGGTCCTTTAAACAGAACGAATAAAAAAATAATATATATATGTATCTTAGAATATTAGGGTTCAAAATTAAATGGTGAATCATGTCTCAGGCCATATTCATTCCAAGGATATTAACAAAATCAAATATATGTATTAGTATGCTCATAATGAAATTTTTAAGTTTAATGTGTATATATATATATATATATATATATATATATATATACACACGTAGGTTTGATTATGGTTTAATGTAATAGAGGCAAGATGTATAGATTTACATACACAATGCATATGCATAACTCACCTCTAAAATAGAAAATAATCCAACCAAAGCTCAAAGACTCTTAGTCTAGCTCCAATCAATCCAAAGCTCAAGTTACATTCAAGCCTAAACATAATTTTCACAAAATACAAATTAGGGTTTTCTTTACCCAACATCTTCCATATCAATTCCTTATAATAATAGACTCTCTCAAATCTATAGAGATAATTCTAGTCTTAATTTATCCATTACGAAAAGGAAAAAGAAAGAATTAGAGAAATGGGTACTATTCGACATACTATTTATCCATTTGCCTTAATTCTCTAACCAACCATTATCATAAGTTATAATTGCATACATATATCATAAATAACTCATAAACAACTAATCTAACAATCAATAACCTTAATTCATAACAAAAATTAAGTTATGGAGAATTTACCTTAATTCCTTCACAAAGAAAATCTTGAAGAATTTGCTTGGAAATAGGTTATAGTTGTTACTTTGAAGTGTTTTCATACAAAATTAATGCATTAATTATAATATTAATGCCTTAGAAAATAAATAGCATTGTTTAGGATTTTATAGTGAAGTAATGATGAAGAAAGAAAGAAAAATTCAAGTAAAAGAATGAGAGGCAGCATATATATAGAGTCCTGTACTGTTCATGTTATACTAAGTTGAAAATTTTACTTTGGCAGCATAGGTACAACCAGTTATATCTTAAACTGCAAATATCTAATTACTTCAATTCTTTTTTTTTTTTCATTTAAACTAGATATATAAGGATACAACATATCCAAAATTGAGATGAAAATATGCACTATAAAATTTATGGTGAATTTTCAAATTTGAATTTGTCTCTTTACAAATTTCATCTAGGTAGGTTTTCTTACCATGACTATATCTCCAGACGTGAACATCAATTTGAAAAATTGATTTATAGAAATCTATCATATATAAATGAACAATTTTCATAATTTACAGTTTGTCCAAATTCTTCCCCTAAGAGCCTTAAATTAATTGGACAATCTGATATTACCTGCAAAATTTACAACATGAACCAGTTCTAGTTGAGGTGAAGTTTCTCCTCACACTTGAAGTTCTAGTTGTGTTTGAAACTCTTTCTTCACTTGATAATCAAGAAAGGGTTGTAGCAAACCACTATCTTTCCACGAGACGAGGAAAGCCCGACTAGTAATCCATGCGAAGATCAAATAACAAGCCTTTTTGGAAAGAGAAGCCAAAAACCCTTATGTGCAATTCAAGGGAAATTTCGGCACTTATGGAGAAGTCAAGGAGTAGGTCGAATTCTCTCAACAACTTTTGGCCAAAAAGATGTATTATGACTTCTTGTTTACTTAATTATGATCTCATCAAATTTATAAGTCTTTTGACCAACTAGGTTTTAATATAACGGCTTAGATTAAAACAATAGGTTTAATGACAATAATGCCATTAATGAAAAAGTTAAAAACACTCCTTTGATTTTAGACCTATTGATCATATTCTAAACATAATCCTATGGTCCTAATTTAATTAAATACATCATATGTAAATAATTAAAGTAGATAATTAATTTAATCACATTCAATTATTGCAAAATCTCCATAATTAAATATATGAATTAAATCTCATTTAATCATAATTTAATTTCTCCTTTTACTTATTGTTTGAAACATTTCTATGCGTATGACCTAATAGGTTCCCTAATTATATGGCAACTCAAGTCCTTAATTATTTCCTTAAATTAATTTAGGAAACTCTCAAGTAGAATTCCTATTTCCAAAATAGGAAATTTCCATAAAAGGTAATCCTTGTCCAACAAGGATTATATAAATTAAACTTCTTTAATTCATAATCAATTCTCCAATTGAACCTTTCTAACTTAAGTAGATCGTGAGCAGTATCTTGCCACACATTATGACACCCAAATAATCTGAAATTGCTAGTGGTAAGCAGAAACCCTAACACATGGATAATATTGTACTACTAGTCCCTTCATGCCCCTTTACCAAGTTCGATTTAATGTATGGACATTATGTTAACTCCACTAAGTTGGCTACACCACACTTAACCCGAACAGTAGTTCCTTGTAATCCGAGCATCATTACTAAAATGATTTCCTTGGAGACCATCTCTAAGTACTATCTACTTTGGCCAAAGATTTTCAGTAATGTTCTCATAGAAGATGCCTTAAGTAAAACACTCCTTCTAATAGGAGTTATGATATCCTTTGTTGACTACTTAAATATCTACGAATGTGTCAAACTATACCCAATGTCCACCCTACAAGCAGACCCTTTGAGAGAGCTAGGTATGGAATTAAAGTATAGCATCTTCACTCTAGATCACTCTTAAGCATCTCAAGTCTAAGGACATTTGCACATTTCCATGCAGAGATAAGTCATTAACATTGTTTAGATTTCCATATGACTATCTTCTGTGATCACTCTGATGCAATTACTACTCCTAGTAAGCATTCACATGCTATACTCAAACATTTCAATGTTAGCATCTTTATGAGATCAGATGATTTCATCAAATCAAATAGTATACGCATGTGCTAGTCTTTTCGAATCAATAATGTCCATTCTCATTGATTCTATGACTAGAGAAATTTAGGTTAAAATATAATTACACATGATAAGCATCTCACTATCATGATTATATCATGAATGCCTTCATGCTATGTTTATACCATGGACTTTATTAAACAATTATGCAATATTATTCTAAACAATAATAATTACTGATTAATAAATAATGCCTTTTTATTGATATATTTCTAAAAATATCATTACAATGATTATCTTCAGAGCACCTATACTAACAGTATTTACTCAAAATGAGCTCATTATAAAGCTTTTGAGGTCTTTACTGACAAAGTTTGATGCCAAGGTTGATGCTATTGAAGAATCCAAGAATTTAAACTCTTTAACTCTTAAAGATTTTATTGAAAATCTTATAACCTTTTAGTTGAAGCTTAATAATAGACAAGCTACAAGAGAAAAGGAAAAAAGAAAAGTCTTCCAAGAAAGAAAAAGGAATTGCTTTGAAAGCAATTGTTAAGAAGAATAGTGAATCTTCTAGTGAAGAGATAATGAAATTTTTCTTCTTACTAGAAAATTTGGCAAATTCTTGTCAAGGGATAGATTCAAAAGAAGTAATTTTAAAGACAAGAAGAAGATAGAAGACAACAAGAATGAAATTATATGCTTCGAATGCAAGAAGCCTGGACATATGAAGATGGATTGTCCAAATGCCAAATATAGGAAACAAAATGAGAAGAAAGAAAAGAGATTTAGAAAGAAAAATAAAGCTTATGCCGTTTGGAGTGGAACTGATATTTTAAGTAATGATGAATCTTCTGAAGAAGAAAAAGAAAAAGAGAAAGTCAATCTATGTCTTATAGCATTGGAAGATGAATATATCATAGATGAAGACCTACTTGAGGTAAGTTTTAAACTCTATACTCTCATTGAATTAGAATGTGCATTAAATGAATTGATGGAAAATTTTTGTAATGTTTTAAAAGAAAATAAAGTTTTGAAGCAAAATTTTTATAAGTTGAAAATTGAGCTTGAGGAGAGTTTGTCAAAAGAAATTTCAAATGTTGATATTAAAAAAGAATTGATTTCAATTCAAATTTCAAAATTAAAGAATGACTATATAAACCTCATTTGTGAAAATGAAAAGGTCAATAGTGAGATTAAATGCTCGAATAATCTTCTAAACAAATTTACTTAAGGAAGCAAAACTCTTGAACATATCATATCTTCACAAAGAGCGATTTTTGATAAAGCGGGATTAGGATATCACACAAATTTAAAAGTAAAAAAAGCTAATATTTTCTTTGAAAAGAAAATTGTGAATACTAAAAGAATGATGATATGTAATTATTGCAAATATATTGGTCATTCCATATAAGATGTCCTATTAAATACAAGATACCTTATATCATCAAAAGAGTTTGGATTCCAAAAGAAACATTTTCAATTGATGAGAATATAAGGATTCTCAAGTATGTTAACATGTATGGATCCAAAGGAACTTGGGTACCAAAGAAGGGATGAATTGTGCTATTTTTTGTAGGTTCAAAAGAAAAAGAAGAACAACTGGATTATGGATAGCGGTTATTCAAAGCACATGACCGAAGACAACCAAATTTGTAGAGCTCAAAACCAAAAGTGAAAATGTGAGCTTTGGTGACAATTATGAAGGTAAAGTAATTAGAATAGGCTCTATTGGCAACGGTGATATATCTATTTCTAAAGTTGTCTTTGTTGATAAATTCAAACATAATTTGCTTAGCATTAGTCAACTTTGTGATATTGGTTATAGTCATCTTTGAATCATTTGCTTGTGAAGTTATAGACATCAAAACTAATAAGATTGCTTTCATAAGCCATTGCCAAGGAAAAATCTACATTATGGACCTAAATAATGCATCAAATAAAAATCTTTATTTATTTGCTTCAAAAGATGAGTACCCATCTTATGGCATAGAAAACTTGGCCATGCTAGTATGGATATTATCACAAAACTTTTTGAAAAAGATTTGGTAAATGGTTTATCTAAGCTATTTTTCAAAAATAAAAATATTTGTGATGCATGTGCTAAAGGCAAACATTCTAGAAGTTTTTTTAAATCTAAAAATATTATTTCTACTTTTAGACCTCTTTAACTTTTGCATATTGATTTATTTGGTCGAACTAGAACCGCAACCTTTGGTGAAAAGCATTATTTTCTTGTTGTGGTTGATAACTATTTAAGATTTACATAGTATTATTTCTTGTACATAAACATGATGCATTTTATTCATTTATTCCTCTCATAAAATCTTTCCAAAATCAAAAGGGATATGCTATTTCTAGCATTAGAAGTGATCATGAAAAATAATTTGAAATTTTTAATTTTGAAATGTATTTCAAAGAGCATGACATAACTCATAAATTTTTGACATCTAGAACTTCTCAACAAAATGGTGGTGTTGAAAGGAAAAATAGGTCGCTTATTAAAATGGCAAAAATCATGGTTTGCGAGAACAATTTGCCTAAATATTTTTGGGCCGAAGCGGTTCATATTTCTTACTACATTTTTAATAGTGCAATGGTTAGGCCTATCCTTAAAAGACTCTATATGAATTATGAAAAGGTAAAAAGTCTAATATTGCATATTTTCATTCTTTTGGTTGCAAATGTTATATGTTATATAATGGTAAAGATAATCTTCATAAATTTGATGCCAAATCGGATGAAACTATTTTTATTGGTTATTCTTTAAATGACAAAGCTTATAGGGTTTTCAACAAAAGAACACTCTTAGTTGAAGAATCTATTCATGTTATTTTTTATGATGTTTCTTCTAAGAATGTTGATAGGAATGATCTTGATAAGGTCAATAAAGACAATGATGAGAGATCTAACCTTAAAGGAACAAGAAGAAAATGTCATAGATTTTGGCAAAGATGATAAAGAAGATAAAGAATCGACACAACCTATTCATCAACATCAAGAACCTAATCATCCAAGAGTTAGAAATGATGTTAAAAAAACTTCAATCATCAGTGATCCAAATCTAGGAGTAAGAACAAGATCAAAAGTCCACAACACTTGTGAATATGTTGCATTTCTTTCATAAGTTGAGCCAAAGAATGTAAAAAATGCTCTTGAAGATGATCATTAGATCATGGAAATGCAAGAATAGCTAAATCAATTTGAAAGAAGTCAAGTGTGAACATTAGTTCTAAGACCATAAGATCATCCAATAATTGAAACAAAATGGGTTTTTTGCAACAAATTGGATGAATCTGAAATTATGGTAAGAAACAAAGCAAAAATAGTTGCTGAAGGCTACTCTCAAGAAGAAGGTATTGACTATAATGACACTTATGCTTCCCTAGCTAGATTAGAAGCAATTAAAATGTTACTTGGTTATACATGCTTTAAAAGCTTTAAACTTTATCAAATGCATGTCAAAAGTGCTTTTCTAAATGATTTTATACAAGAAGAAGTTTATGTTAAACAACCTCTCGATTTTAAAAATGAAAAATATCCAAACCATGTGTTTAAACTTTCAAAAGCTTTATATGGTTTGAAACAAGCTTCAAGAGTTTGTAATGAGAGGTTAAGTAATTTTCTTCTTGAAAATGGTTTTTCAAAATGAAAAGTTCACACCACACTTTTTATTAAGCATGATAAGAAGGATATTTTAGTTCAAATCTATGTTGATAACATCATATTTGATGCTACTAATGAAATGCTTTGCAAGAATTTTTCTAAGTATATGCAAGATGAATTTGAAATGAGTATGATAGGAGAGCTTAATTTCTTCTTGGGTTTGCAAATTAAGCAATTAGAACATAGAACTTTGATCAACTAATTCAAATACATAAAGGATTTGCTATAGAGATTGGAATGAATAAAACCAAGTCTCAACCTCCTCCAATGAATACTTCAATCAAGCTAAAGGTTGATGAAAAATGTAAAAGTGTATACTCTAAAATTTATAAAAGTATGATAGGATCTTTACTTTATTTTACTGCATCTAGATCAAATATATTGTTTAGTGTTTACATGTGTGCATGTTTTTAATCTAATCCAAAAGAATCCCATATGGCCTAAGTTAAAATAATAATGAGATACCTTATGAATACACCAAACTTAGGTTTGATTTAAACCTCTTTTGATCTATATGGATACTCCAATGTGGATTATAGGGGATGCAAGATTGATTGAAAAAGTACTAGTGACACTTGTCAATTTTTAGAAAATATGCTAGTATCATGATTTTTCAAAAAGCAAAATTCAGTTGCATTATCAACCATTAAAGTTTAATATGTAGCAGCAGCTAGTTGCTGCACTCAATTTCTATAGATAAAATCACAACTTGAAGATTTTGGACATGTTTTCAATTACATTCCCATAAAATATGACAATACAAGTGCTATTAGCTTTTCTAAAAATTTTGTTCATCACTCATACACTAAGCATATAGATATAAGACATCATTTTCTTCGAGATCATGTTTGTAAAGACAATATTAACATTGAGTTTGTGAAGACTAAACAACTATTAACAAATATCTTTACCAAACCATTGGAAAAATATGCATTTTAATTCATTCGAAGGGAATTAGGTACGATTGATACCTCTTAAGTATAATCTTTGTAAATTTTCATCGTAAAAATTATTGTTTAGCATGACTTGATGATTTATGATGACATTTTGTGCAAATATGTGATTTGTTTGAATGTTCTTATGCATTTTGTGATATTTGAGATCAAAATGTTGGATTTTACTTATGTTCATGATTGTTAATCTCAATTTACATTAATATATTGCCATGATGAAATAATATGAACATGCATTTGAGATACGAATGATTAAAGCTTAGTATTTCAAAGCCTTTTGTTTAAAACCATTCAAAATTATCACAATGGCCTTTACACCTTCGTAATGACCATTACCTAAATCATACAGTGGCCTATTTCTCAGGGCGTTACACTCTATAACACTCTTGACTGCCCTAGGTGTAACATCCGTTACACAATGTAACACCCGTTACAACTCGGGATTATAAATACACATGTGCCATTCTCAGAAAACCTAAAATATAACTCTATCAATTTCTTTCTATTTTCTCTCAATCCTTTGATACCAAAATGTCAATTTTCTATAAATATTGTTGAATATTTCTTATAAAATCATCAATGGTTACTGAGAAAGGATCTACGAGTTAGAATGTCGCTGAAAAGGATCATGGAATTAACTTCTCTTCAGATATCCAAAGAGAAAGGTATGTTGTACTACTCTAAATAGATATTGTCCATGGTTATTCTATTTGTGCCTCCTTTTTAGAGAAAAACATACTAGTTTTAAAAGTTTGACAATATTCTTGAGGTTCATATTCCTGAAACAGGACATTTATGCTAATTTAGTACATGAGTTTTATTCCAGTTATCACATCAGTCAAGATGGTTCTATGCATTTCAGACTAAAAGTGTCGTTATAACTCTTTCTATTAAAATAATACAAAACTTTTTGACATGAGCACTGAGGGACCATTTGGTATTCCACCGACCCTAATCTTGTTTGGAATAGACTTATAGGCGAGAGTGTCTTCGATCCTTTAACCAGTCATGTATCTAAACTTAGTAGTGTACATCTGAGGGTTTTGCATTGTTTTTTGGCTTACTTTGTTTTGGCTATAGCAAAATAATTTGATTTTGTGAGAAAAGAAGATGTGTTTGTGCTGAGTAGAATTGCGTTTAATCACTCTTTTGCTATTGCTCTAAGGTTTATACAAGCATTCAAAGATGTAGCCTCTAGTTCTTCTAGAGGAATTACTTTACATATCTATATTTATGTTATAACAGAGCATTTTAAGTGTATTTCTCCTTCTGATGATGCTTACAAATTTATAATGACAAGAGAGAATTGCATTAGTATCAAGATACTTCGAGAATGATGTTGTTCCAGATACACTAATTGAGTATTCTTCAGATAACGATGAAGAGTGTGAACAACAAATCAAGGCTATTAGGAGTGCAGAGCTTTCACCTAAACTGGCGAACATTCCAACTTTTCTGAAATAGCTGACTGACAGGCTAGATTCCATGGAGAAGAACTTCAATGATAGATTGGATGACTTGTTTGACCAACTCACTGCTATAGGGAATGTTCAGCAGTGAATTCTTGATGCCCTCTCTCTCTGAAGATTCTTGTAAGCCACCAAGATTGCCTCTATCTCTCTCTATTCTCTTTCTTTCCTTCTAACTGAACAATTTCCATCTTATTGAGCTTAATTATTTGTAGCTTATTCCATTATGCATGTTTATTTTATTTTTGTTGGACATTTTAGTTATTTTTGCTAAAGCATGCTTGAACATTAGTAGATTATTTGTTATATATATATATACCTAATCTCTTTTTAATTTGCTGACAAAAAAGGAGAGAATTATGATATTTTGATTAGAGCTATGAATGGAAGATAGTTATGAATGGATGGTTATTATAATAGAGAATTATGGATGATATATGAAGAATGGTTGATGAATTTGATTTTTTTGATTGAATTATTTGGTATCACATACATGATATTGACTTATTGGTTTTAAGGTTGAATGTCAATGAGGCATTGATTAAGGGGGAGTTTCCTCAACCTTAATTAATTCTATATCAATGTGAATTAATCCAAGAAGTTTTGTCATCATAAAAAAAAGGGGAGATTATTGACCCTTTGATGATTTTGATGATGGTTTATAAAACTCTTGATTAATTGTACATGTTGATGTAAAAGTAAACTTGATTGTATATTTTTTATCATTTTAAGTACAACAATGATTTATATTCATTCTTGTGCTATTTATACTAACTTCTTTGCACATTAAAGAATATATGTGCAATTGCTTGTGTCTATTTAAAATTGTCTTTTGCAAGAACTATTAACAAAGCCCATTACATGAATGTAATGACCGTTAAAGGCAAATGCTAAAAATACATCAAAAACATATAAGCATTTTTAACAATGCCCAATACTGTTATCGAAAGCCCATTATGAAATGGGAACAACCGTTACAAAAGAAATGCTCATAATAGATCAGAGACATAGAAACAAATTTCAAGCCCATTACAAATTGTAACACTCTTTACAGTTGGGAATGCCCGTTCTTGTAACAGCAGTTATAAAAAATGGACTAAATTTGCAAAGAAGATACAGTGAGCAAGGTGTTCAATCATTACAATTCTTCAAGTCCATTTATAGATTTACATGGAACGGGCATTACAACATCATAACACCCATTATGGGTGATTGAGTTGTCATATCATACGAAACTGTTAGAATTTATAACCATTTGGAAGTAAATTTCAAAGTCTGATTTGTATTAAATACACCCCAAACAGTCATAATTTATTATAAAGGGTTGAAGACTATAATAGTTGATAATTTGAAGATACAATAACTTTTGGAAGGCTCAAAATTAACTATTCCATTGATATTGCAATCTTTTCTCATTTCCTTGTATTTTGAATACATTGTGCTCATCATTTGTATTTTTAGCATTCATTCTAACTTATGCTAGTGAAAGCTATTTGTGCTTAATCTTGTAATTTTCAAATAACATTATAAAGTCTTGAGATATACTTAAAATATCTTGAGTCTTTGGGGAGAAAGACTTAGTTGGGTAGTAACCCATTGTAAAAAATGGTGAAATCCCAGTGAAACTATTGTATCAAGTTAGGCTGTAAACCCTTGATAGTGAAACTTCAATATTGGGTAGATATTGAGAAAAGTAGACATAAAAGAGGGTTGAGTTTCGAACCATTATAAATTAGCTAAGCAATCTCTAATTCTATCTCTTTTATTGTTTTACTTGCATTTATTTTGGTTGACATTGCATTATAGCTTGAAATTATACATTATTTTTTAAATTTCTATTTACTCCCTTAGGAATATTCATAGTGGGATAACAATATTTAATTGCATTTTCAATTTTTAATAGAAGTTACTCTTTATTAGGAAAATTATTACATTTTCTTAATAATAAAATATATTATTCATTCACTTAATTCATAAGTCATATTCATTTTATAAAATATATAGGTAATAGTTTGTTATGATATACAATTGTTTTTTTTTTCCAAAACTAATATCACATTACATCATTAACAAGATATGTAACTCTTAAATAAGTATTATATAATTATAATTATTTTTTTAATAATAATAAAATTTTAAATTTAGATTTATTAGTACTATATGATCTAATATTTTAATTTTTAAAATATTTTTTTATTAATTTATATTTTTAAAAAATATGTAATGCTTAATTTTGTGATTACAAAATATATATATATATATTTACACTAATTGGATATTTTTTGCTTTTATGTTAGTTTTAATTATTATTATTTCTATAGTTCTTTTATTAAAAGTAAATATTTAGAAAGTTGAATATTTTGATTAACTATAAATGAGTTTCAAAATAAATTGAACTCAACCCTAACTCAATTATAATTATTAATAAATCAAGTTTAAAGCGAATTCGATTATAATTTATAAATAATTTTTAATGAACTAAATTCGAGCTTGCTTGATTTTGTCAAATAAATAAATGAGTTAAATTTAAATATAATTTTCAAGCTCGACTTAAAATTTGAGTTCGAGTTTGAATTCGAAAAAAAAAAAATATAATAAGTTAAAACTCAGTTTGGCTTGGCTTGATTGCATCCCTAATTGACACTAATGTTGGATAGAATTGCTGAGGAAGAAAAAGAATCCATTGGTTGCCAATTGCGCCATGTTCTTCATTGCATATCAACTCATATTTAAAAAAAAAAAAAAATTAGCAATGATTAATATAGTATTACAAGCCAATTGTATTATATTGAAATTTTTTTAAAATTTAATTATAATTTTAATTTCAATTCGATTTTAATTTTACTTAATATTTGTGGTTTTATATCTTTATTGGTTTAAAAACCAAATCAGATTTAAAAATATATAAGACTTTTAATTTAATATTCATCGGAGTATTAATGCAAGATACATAATTTTTTGATATAATATTTTTAACACTATTGGTATATAAAAATTTATTCGATTTGTAAGTTTATTACAATTAAAAAAAAATTATTTACCTATCTCTAAATTTTAATATAATTATAGTATTTAATAATTTATTAGTATAGTTGTTTGCACTAGAGCTTATCCTTAACCCCCACAGTCCACATTTAATTAAGTTTTTCATTGGTGGGCGAAGACTGAACCCATGTCTCTCCACTCTTCCTATTTGTTACAACTCAGAGCTGAAAACACATAATAAGCAAGTTTTCCTTTTAAAAATGCAAAATAAATAGAGCTGAGGCAAGTTGTCAAATTTAGTTCATGTCACCATAACGGCTAGTAACGTTTTATTTTTTAACATTATTTTTATTGAATGATTTTTCTTTTTTACAATTCCCACTGTTCAAACCAAATACTAAAAGAATTATTGTGTAGAAAATGTTTCCAATAGGTAAGTAATTATCTGTGCAAGTTTGAAAGTTAAACAACAGATTGTTGCATCAGCTTTTGAGATATATATATATATATATATATATATATATATATATACACTGGCTCATTTTTGGTTTAGTATGTACCTGGGCATGCATCATGTTAACAAATTGAACAAAGAAATGGAAGACCAAAATTATGAATGCAACCATCGCTAGAGCCTGGAGGTATCCACACCTTGCCGCCCCTCAACAAATTACAAATAAATGAAATTCAATTAAATTTTGTACAATAACAATAAATTTCAAAAACTTGGGGCAGATGTTCGTTTCACGATGATGTAATTCTGGATTTTCGCACCTTCACAGAACACCATATGCACTTGATTCAGCACCATATCAGCAGTAAATAACCCAACATAAACATTTGGTCGTTTGTTCTAATGGAAAATGACATTCATCAGAATGAAATAAAAAAATAAAAAAAAAAATTCATGCCTGGTATTTTACAATAATCACAGAACAGAAACAGAACTATCTTAGGTGCACATACCTTTAAAATGTCCTGTATATTGCTCTTAGCACAAATCTTAACTATTTGAAGTTGATGATGCAGTCAGTAGCATGGATTCAGCAGGTTGTGATTCATCAGAGCTGCCCCGAGAGGCTTCCTTTTTCAACTTGTGATTATTATATGCAGCTACACCAGCAATTGCTGCATATGAAAAGAACACCTTTATTTAGCAGACTAATGCCCAATTTTCAGTTACAAATTGCAAAATATCTCAGAAAATTCATAGTCTGTCAAACATGAGAAGGTTCAACCTTCAATGGTGACCACATTAAAAGTCATTCTTATTCTCATTTCAATCAATTCCTTTCTTAATCTAATCAGATAGTGATGAAATGTATCAGAAAAGAAATTAGAAATTCAGAAAAGAAATTAAGATGAAATGCATCAGAAAAGAAATTAAAAATTATCATCCTCAAGTGCATTTTGCACACCCACATAATGTAATCTAAAAACGAATAATTAAATTTTAATTCAATGCAAAAAGAGAAATTCACTATCAACTTCAAAAAGACAATGGAAGCATGCAATTAGAAACATCCAGTCCTGCTGAAGTCAATCTAATGATTAGCAATAGACAATCTGCTGAAGTCAATGTAATGATTATTAATAAACAATCTGTTACGTGTAAGTGCAGTTTTGCCATATTGAACAGAAGACTAAAAATCTCAGTGGCAAGTGACTCTGATAATGACAAGGGAAAATATTTCGCTAAGGGCTAGAGTTCCTCAAGCAATGTATAGGTCCACATTTCACTCTTGCATATGAGGTTTTTTTCATAAGTGATAATTCTGCCCCCACAACCTGCCCACCCTAAGCCAATATTTATGGCAGCCTCTAGGAAGAGAATTTCTAGCCTGCCTTCAAACTGCCAAATCAAAAAATGAAGACATAGGTTCCAAAAGAATAAATAAATAAATTACTGTCTAGATACTCACCAATGCAATAACCAAACAGGTTTATGATTGTGAGCTTCGTATCTGCGAATAAAAGGGCCGATAGCAAAACTACAACCCAATCCTTTACAACTCCAGCCACGCGAATGGTTAGAGCACTGGTATGTGAGATGACAAGGAAAACTGATAGGTTGAGCGCAAAAGTACAAAGAGAGTTGAGTAATAACACAAAAGGTTGAAAGTTCCATCCATGTGTTTCCATCCTTGGTTTCTCTAGAAAGATCCAAGGAATAAATAGGCAAAGAGCACTGCAAGGAAATCAACAATCAAATTCAAGCAGGCACACTTTTCCTCCATATGCAGGGACGAAGCCAGGAAATTAATTCTGGGCGGGTCAAGAAAATTTTTTGATATAAAAAGCTGGTTTTGGATGGACCGAGAATTTTTTTTTTTTTTTTTTTTTTAGTTGGGTTTGAGTGGCCCAAGTAATGTTTTTTCTACAAGTTAATGGGATTCGCTTTTTTTTTTTTTTTTTTTTTTGGCTGGGCCTCCGTCCTTGTCCATATGGAACTAGAATTAAATGCTCTCATGATGATATTTGACATGATAAAATATACTTGCCTGCAGGGACTAACATAGTACATGACTGATATAGGATTTAACTTCAGACCCTTCCTTTTCACTAGAATTTGACAGGATAAAATATACTTGCCTGCAGGGACTAACATAGTACATGACTGATATAGGATTTAACTTCAGACCCTTCCTTTTCACTAGAATCTCCATGAAAATAAGTCTTAAGGCTTCTCCAACAACTCCACCCATCTGATACACAACTCCAATCCAGCTGATATTAATCTCTCCATAAGAAGCCACAAGAACACCAAAGCTGATTACTGACATTATTAATAGCATTCTACAGCTCATCATCTCAAGTCCAGCAGCTACTCCAAGAATGAAAACAGCAACCGGCACTGCAAATCCCATTGAAGAAATTAAATCACATCACATGTGCCTATACTTCACATTTCCATGGGAAACCTACTACTTGTTGGTCAACCAATTATTTTACTTGCCACTAAACAGAGAAATTATAGAATCTTACCATCATAGGCAATATCTGGAACTGATCCAGATCATTACTTCTAGAAATCAAAATAGCTTACTCAAAACCAACAACATACTGACAGTAAAAAATGAGGCTATCTAGGAAGGGTTTTCCTTGGACTCAAATCTTGCGAGTGACAATTCCCCCCTTCTTCAATTATTGAAATAAAAAAAAATTATGGAGATGTAGAGAGGAAGTATATTTCTGCTTTGCAATTTAGTGTAAGAGTGGGGATAGAAGACAGATAATGAACACTTACTAATAGCCTTCAACATTTGTGCAAAAGCCACAGAAATATACAGGTAAGCAGTGTTTCCCAGCCAAAGAGTCATTGCAAATGTTGCCCCTATTGGAATAACTGAGCTTCCATATCTAATATAACAACCATCAGATAGGACAAAGAATCAATTCATGTGAAATGAAAATTGGAAAGGATATGCTGCATAAACATCTATGCATGCATAACGTGAATATATCTTTCCTTACATTTCTACTGTCATTCCTTCCTCAACTTTCAAAACCTATCAACAATCACAAAGTAAGGACGTAAGTTGCATAAGCAAAAGTGTGTTCAACAAGAGATACTGATATAAATTAAATTAATACCTTGAAAACTTTGGTTAGGATAAAACACAAAATAGAAGAGAAGACCATGTGAAGTAGAGTCAATCCAAGAGGATAAGGAAAGTTTATTTCCTTAGATGACAAAACCCACTGCAATCAAACCATTCCAAAAGAAAACCTTATGTTAGTCAGGTGGAGGAATATTTTCTAAAACAGTATCACTATTTAATATTATTGGAGAACCATGTAAAGACCCTATATGCGAATGAATGAAGGCTAAAAAGAATGAAGTTAAATGCAACCTTGGACAAAAAGTCAAAAATATAGAGCACTAGACAACCCAGTAAAGCCCAAAATTTATATTTTGTGCCCGAAAGTCAATAAATTCTTAGCCTTATGCTCTTTTGAGCATCTTGCAATAATTATCCTCTTTTGATGCGCCTATTATTCTTTGACTATCAAACTAAACTTCATGATATTCATAGCAAATTTTTCTTGCTATACTTGTAAATATCTTTTTAACATAAAAGCACAATTCATAGATTTAAATCACAGTCATGGTCATGTGTTATGTTATTAGGGCCATTACAGGTGCCATAGCAGTTGCAGCCTTTGTGGAGCAAATTTTCTAATGATAATTTGCAAGAATTTAACCAAAATTTCATAAATGAATAATAGATGAGCATAGAAGCTCAATTTAAGTTGTTTTAGCCATATTTTATATTCATTACTTAGTAAAGGGGAATTTTTCTTGTCCCATGTTTGGGAAAAAAGTAGGGGGGGGAGAAAGGGAGGAGGATGAAAATGAGTAGGGAGAATATGGGAGGGAGGTGATTGTCCCTTTCACTCCTCAAGTTTGTGAAGTGAGGAGAAAAAGGAGGGAAGAGAAATGAAAATATACAATTTTATATTCATTCAAATTACTAATTGTCCTTTACTCTTTTTTGTAAAATAGTTAATTCTAGGAACACAATGTAAATTTAATAATTTTCACCCATAAATTTAATAATTTTCGCCCATTTTTACCAAAAATTGAGATGAAAGATTTTGGCGGAAACAGATTTAGAATCCCCCTTCCCCCTAATTTTTTCCTTCCCTATTTTTCTCCACATCCAAATCAAGAAGAAACTGAAATACTCCCTCATTTTCTCTACCCTCTTTTTTCCTTCCCACACTTTCACCCCTTCCCAGACAAAAAAATAGGTATTAGAGCTCAAATCAAGGGGTAGCTAATGGCTATTTGATGCAGAACCAAGAAATAAATTGGAATAAAAAGAAAACTAAAGTTTGCAGCTGTGAGTATACCCACAGTACTGTAGCAGTAAAAGAGAGGAAAGGAAAAAAAAAAAACTAAAGACCAAATACTCAAATTTTATTCAATTATCAATCATTCAAAATAACAAAATTGATATTACAAGAGCTCATATGAAAAACATGTATAGGGTAATAACCGTAAAGGCATAAACCTAATAGTAAAGTTAAATACCAAAAATACCCTAAATAATTAAAATAACTAAAACAATCCCAGTTAATTATTTTATAAATTTCTTCCTAAAATATGTAGACCTAAATTTTTTAATAAACGGTCTTATATCAATTCCCTTTGGTTGAAAAGAACTCGACTTTGGAGAATGTGAATCCCAATGAGTAGAATCCAAAGTTTGAAATTCCTCTTCAGAAATCCATGTTGCAACGGAATCAGGATGACCATACCATTAAACAATAAATCAACTAGAATTGTCTTGAGAAGAAGTAACAAATTCATCATCTAACACATTTTCAATCTTATCTTTTTATTATGAAAAAGATGGTGATTTAGACGCATGTAAACTTGCAAAAACACTAGAAGTCAAAGTAGGAGACACAAAAGTGCATCGCGAAGGTGACAAATTCTCCGCATTGAAAGAAGGACTAATATTCATATGAACATGCAAATCAAATAAATATGCATTAGATCGAAGTTTTGAATAATGGAGAAAGTGCCCATGGCTCAAGCATGAATCTTCTTTAAGGAATTTCTAGGGCGCCTTTCAAGGCAGATACAAGCCATGACATAATCACTAATTTTGAACTCTTCATTCCTATGATGCAAATCAGCAACAAGTTTATAAATTTCACTAAAATTCACTTATTTGCCTAATCTTGGCATGCAAATTATGAAAATATGAGTAGGTTGTGATATGTGCACATCAAGAGGAAGCGGAACAAGGTTAACAGGGGTACAAGGATAATACCCATGTACTCTCTCAAAAGGGCCTTTTCTGTGGAACGATTGACATAATTGCTATATACAAAGTCAACAATAGAAATAATCAAATCTCAATTACCTTGCTTCTCCACTACAAGGCATCTAAGTACATCAGCTAACTACGATTAAAAACTTCTGTTTAACCATATGTCTATGGGTAAAAATGCAAAAGAAAACTTTAAAGTAGTGCCAAATAATTTCCAAATTGTCTTCCAAAAACAACTACCAAGTTTAACATCTCTACTAGAAACAATAGGATTAGGATGAACACTGGCAGCATGCTTAACACATGCAAGGTAGATAGAAAGTGGTGTTTCTAGTGGCAGATGGGTGTGTAACAAATAAGAACCTGCCCTTGGGAGGAGAACAACAACTGCAAACGGTTGCTATTACCCCGTACAACCTCCCTAAAAAATAATGCAGTTACATAAGTGAATAAAGCGAGCCATCTTAGAAAACCTATGTACTATAACTTAAATAGAACCATGTCCAACAGCTATTTTAGGTAGCCCAAGAGCAAATTTCATATTTGCATCTTTCCAAGGGGCATGTGGAATAGGGAGAGAAGCATATAAACCAATGTGATGTTTCTTACCTTTGGCTAATTGACAAGTATGACATTGGGACATAATCCTAGTAACATCCTTTTTCAATGATGGCCAATAAAATCTATCCTCAACAAGAGCAATGGTTTTATCTCAACGAAAATGTATAGGTAACCCACCTACCTACATCTCCATACTAGAAAATCTCTAAGAGAACTACAAGGAGTGCATAACTTAATTGCTAGAAACAAATAGCCATCATGAATAACAAAATCAACATAATCCCTTAGGAAACTATTTCCAATAGTTAGGTTAACATGTCTGGTGTGTACATAAATATCTATATATATTTCCCATAGTGTGTGTAAACTAAAAATCAATGAACATTTAATTCATTTTTGAAAAGGGAGGGACTTGGGTGTTAATATCAGTACACTTCAAGAGTTCTAATATTCTACCCAAAAATATTTCAGAACCATTTACTTGTTG
Organism: Aleurites moluccanus; assembly: GCA_948193065.1. Taxonomy (NCBI): domain Eukaryota; kingdom Viridiplantae; phylum Streptophyta; class Magnoliopsida; order Malpighiales; family Euphorbiaceae; genus Aleurites; species Aleurites moluccanus. Next base: position 10,774 of record CANXYC010442022.1, on the reverse strand, counting down.
GGACACAAAACAATAGTTGATAGTGTATTTTAAATTTAATACTTAGACTAGATTATCCTATTAAAATTTATAATTACAAATTTGTCCATTTTCTAAAATAAATTAATCATATAATTAAATTGTTCATAAATTGTTAACAACCAAACAATTGATCAAAATACTGTAAAACATAAATCATATTCTTAATTGTAGAAGTTCTCTATTTCAGTCCCTCTGTAAATCCTCTAGAATTAACAAGTGCAGTGCTATCATTGTCTAACGCTTGCACGACATGGTCGACTACCTAAGAATTTGTATTGATGATTATAATTCATGAACTCATAGTTAACATTTAAAAATTGCTAATAACAGCCAAACCTTTCAGGATGTGGCAAATGCAGCTAAATCTGATCTTTGAATATGTAAAAGTTTTTAACTATCCCTCTTTAAAGGAGATAAAGATACCAGAAGACTAGAAGTCCAATACATGGTACAATCTAAGCCATTCAAAACCATGGAAACGAAACTTAAATTGGAAGTACCCAATAATCTATTTTTTTCAGAAACCAAAAAGGAAAAAATTAATTTGGCAAATGTAGATAAAATGCGCTGACATTAAAACTATTTAAACAAAAATTTACAAATTAGAGAAAGAGAGTGAAGTTAGACCTTATTAAAGAAGATCTGCCCACTAGAGAGGGCGATGTAGAGAAGAATGTAAGCGTAAGTTAAGAGACTCATCCGATCTGCCATTTCCTCTGCTCTAAACTAAAACTACACACTTCCTCTTCTGTATTAATATCTCTCGTCCGGTTGGACTTTTTGATTTCTTCTCTGTTTATAAGCGTCAAAGCGGAAAAGGCTATTCAATTGTTTGGGCCGATACTCCACTCCATGTGTCTAGCCCAACCCATTGGCACTATCCATATCCCAGATATGTTCATGATAATATTGTCTTAAGATTTTACTATAATTAATTTTTAGTTAACAAGCTCTTCTTAACTCAATATGGACATTCCGAAACTTTTTATGTTTGTTAACAATTAAAATATAAATTCATCCTTGATCTTAGTAATCTTTTCTAATTAGGATTAGTTTTTCTTCCTATTTTGTACATTTTAATTTATATAAATAAATACTCGTGTACAAAATACATATCAATATAATATTTTCTCATTTTTTTTTCATATATTATCATGGTATCACAGCCAAAACTCAAAAAAAAAAAAAAATTTCCTTCAGTTTACACAATTTAAATTTGGAGCTTCTGGTTTGATTTTGTTGGTTTGATTTTTCTTTTTAATTTGGTTTTTTTCATTTTTTTTGTTAATTCGCCCCATGATCCGCATATGCTCTGACTCGATTCGTGCTCCAATCCACGACCTTGGTTTTAGTTTGCACCTCCGGTTAAACCACTCCAACATTCTTTTGACTCCTCTGATCTCATTTTTGACATTATTTTGGTCTAAATCATCTTACATACTGAGTTTTCAGGTCTGGTCTTTACCTTTTTCATCGGTTTTTTATCAAACGTTACTATAAATGGCTACTTATGAGTTTATACAGAACCAATCCCAGCATATTGCCTTAGCTGCTCCTTCAAAACATTCTTGTAATCTTTTCTGCCATTATTGCGTCATTCGTGATTATCGTGAATACCCACTGAATCGTCTAAACTCAGGCTTGTCTTATACTCTAACTAATTCTAACATGAGTACTTCAAGACCTGTTCGTCTTTCCAACACAGCAGCTACTATTAAGGGTTATTCTATCAATTCCTCTCCATAATTCTCACTTCAAGATATTCAAGTTCTACTTCAACAGCTGCACACTGATTTTTGTATTCCTATTTTCTCTATTCTTTCTATTACTTTAGGTATTTCTTCCTTTTGGTTTTTTGATTCTGATTATTGTAATCACGTGACCTCTTAATCATCCTTATTCTCTTCTACACGTACACCTTTTGTTTCACCTATTCTCCACACTACTGATAATTTTGCTTTACATATTAATCAAATTGGAACAATTTCCACTTCTAAATTGACTCTTTCTAATGCTTTTTTTTTTTTGTTCCCAAGCTTTCCTTAAATCTTATTTCTGTTGGACAGTTATGTGAACTTGGTCTTTTTCAAATCTTGGTTGTACATTGCAGGATCCATGGATGGGGGAAGTCCTTAGGATAAGGCATAAAGTGAGACGATTGTTTGAGCTTACATCTCTTTGTTTGTCAACCAATTTTGTAGTTGTTGCTATGACTTCTAGTATTTGGTATTCCCGATTGGGGCATGTTTCAAATCCTAGACTCAATTCATTAATTTCAAATGGTTATTTAGGAAATGTTAAAACTAAACATTTTGATTGTGTTTATTGTCAGTTATATAAACATCATGCTTTACCTTTTGCTCTTAGTGATACTATTACCCTTGTACCATTTGATATACTCCATTCAGATATTTGGGGACATGCACCTGTGAGGTTTCACCTGAACACTAAGATGCTCAAATCAAAAGGGGGCAAATTCCCAAGGACTAAAGACAGTTTCGGCCAAATTATTTCTTTGATTTTTAGAAATCAATAGAGTCCCCACCTTCATTTTTAAGGAAAAAGAAAAGAGAACTTGATTTGACTCCAATATAAAAACCACAGACAAAATCACTATACCTTCGAACCAGGATTGAGTTCGGGGACTAAGTTTTCTGTTTACAATAACTTTCATTTTGGCTTATCATTTAATAATTAATTTATGAAAATGAGATTTCATGAACAAGTATTAAGAATGAAAATTTAAGATTAATGAATGATATATAATAAAGCATATAGTATAACATTAAATTAAAAAAATGAAATAAAAGATGTTTAATACATCTAATAATAAGGGATGCTAACTCTAACCCTCAATGAAAATTCTAGGTACACATATTCCCCAAAGTAACATTAAAACAAATTAACTTAAGAAAAAGGAGAGTTTTTGGTGTTTTTGGATTTGAAGTTATGAAACAACTTGCATGCGTATCCCATAGAATAGGAATCAAAACCCATGTAGTTCTCCCTTCTTGCGAAGGGGTTTGATTCGATTTTAAGAAAAAGATTGATTTTGTAGTTCTTTTAATTAATTAAAACTAATTAATTTTGAGGTACAAATACGATACCTTGGTTTGAGGGGGACGAATTCTTAGGGTTTGTTCGGATCAGAGTTCCACTTTAGTTGAATAAGATTAGCATTACGGTGTGCTTCAAATCGATTTTGGCAGTACTATAACGTGCTTCGAGTTGATGTGTTAACACTACAACGTGCTTCAAGTTGATTTATCAATACTACAGCGTGCTTCAAGTTGATTTATCAACACTACAGTGTGCTTCAAGTTGATATGTTAGCACTACGGCGTGATTCGAATTGATAGGATCATCTCTTCTAGATTGACTCAAAGAGATATCGCTCTAGGTTTTCTATTCCTTCAACTCAAAGAGAGTTAGAGAAAATGGTTTGAAATTAAAGAGAAGTGAACCGCTTAAATAAAGAAAGCTGAGTATTAGGTGAGAAAGGAGAGCCAACTAAGAAAAAATTGACTTAGTTGTTCTGTAACTCAATGAGAGTCGGTGTCGGTGTAACTCAATGGGAGTCAGTATCAGTGTAACTCAATGATTGTCAGTCTTCTTTGAGGTGAATTTGAGCCTTATATTTATAAAGAAACATTTGAGAGAAAATCAGACTAAAAATCGATGTGGGATTCTGGACTAAAGTTTGGTGGCAGTAGCGTGCTTAGCTAGTGGCAGAGCCTTGCCTAGGTGGAGGCATCGCCTAAGGCTGCTTGTACCACTAGTGGCATTGCTATCTATGCTTGGCACTACTACCAAGGACTAGCTCAGGTGCCACTAGATTCTTCTTGATGCCTATCCAGTTCGATTCGCTCGATTCAAAGTGGTTTGACCTCTAGTTGGAGTCAATCAGCTTGGCACAGTCTGGTTTATCTGTATTCGGAGTCAACTTTGATCTCCAGTCGATTGTTAATTACTCTGGTATGACCCGAGTCTACTTGGGTGCAAAATCCCTTGTTCACAGCTGCCCCCATCGCTTTTGCCCAAGTTTGAAGGGTAAAGATGATGGTAGTAAATCGAGTGAGTTTATGTCTGTTTGAAATGAGATATGCGCATTCTGCTTGCATTTTGGAGTGTTTGTTAATGTGTCTGTCTGTTATGATAATTTTGATTTATGATTTTTTTTAATTGTCCGCTTGTATGACTATCTGCTTGTCCAATTGTCTACTTGTCTAACTGTCTACTTGTATGACTGTTTGTTTGTCTAACTGTTAGTCTATCTATTTAACTGTTACTCTGATTGTCTGCTTGTCTGTTATCTTAGTCTATCTATTTGACTATCACTCCATTTTTTTTTGGTTATTTGATTACCACTTTGCTTAGCTGATTACCATTCTATTCGTCTGATTACCATTCTACTTGTTTGATTGTCACTCTGTTCATCTGATTGCCACTCTTCTCGGCTAATTACTAATCTGTTTATCTGATTTCCACTCTGCTCGTCTGATTGTCACTCTACTTGTCTGATTGCCACTCTACTTGACTAATTACCATTATGCTTGTCTGATTTCTATTATGCTTGTCTGATTTCCATTATGCTTGTCTGATTGTCACTCTGCTCGGCTAATTACCATTCTGCTTGTTTGATTACCATTCTATCTGTCGGATTACCATTATGCTTATCTAATTGATATTCTGTTTGATTGGTTACCATTCTGCTTGATTGATTGCCACTCTGCTTGGCTGATTGCCTTTCTGCTTGTCTGATTGCCATTCTATTTTTATGATTACCATTCTGCTTGTCTAATTGCCACTCTACTCGACTGATTACCATTCTGCTTGTCTGATTACCATTTTCTTTGTCTGATTATTGTCTAATTATTTTGCTCATTGTTTGATTGATCTAATCACCATCTGATTATTCTGCTTGTTGTTTGCTTGCTCTGATTATGTAATACCCTAGGAAGTCATAACTTATTGTCACAACCCATTTCCGGATCGCGACGGTCCTAGGATGTGGGAGATGCCAATGACCACCGATACCCGTAGAACCCAGTATCTCTTGCATAATCTATAATCATCAATTTATTATTCATTTTACTTAGTTACCATTTATTCTGTCATTCCTTTTGTAATCTAGTGCAGTTGGCTATATCAATCATTATAACATATCATATGATCATCATATACCATAAAATATCATCACATACATATGCATGTTCATATTCTAATTAACCTATATATACTCCATAGAGCAGCTAGATTATGAACACCAAAAATACATAATATATAATATTTACATGAAATAACAATAAGTAGAAATCCTCGGATGTCCGAAGATGGGATTCTGCAATCTACTCCTCTCCTGAAATGGTAAACAAAGCAAATAGTGAGTATATAAGATACTCAGTGAATCTATATGCATCGCCAATAAAGATAATAGTTAACAGATGGAACAATGATGTCAATAGCTCAATGTGAACAACTTACAGAATCAGTAACAGAAGGTGACAAAATAGTCAATAAGTATATCATAGGCTTGGTATAATATGGAAAGACAGATAAATGGTTGGACTATATGAAATCATATAGTCTCTAGTAGTATCATTATGGACTATATGTGAACATACAGTCTCCAGTAATATCCATATCAGTAAGCATAAGACTGATCAGGTCTTATGGCTAAGACCATAACCCTTTCCAGTTAGGATATCAGTAATACAATGTACACATCGCCGACAGTATATTCCCACTACCCTGTCAGAGCGGTAGCTCTGTCAAGACACATCAGGGTCAATATAAGAGTAAACATATCAATAGACACCACTATACAACAATGGTATCCTCAACATCAATAAGCTCAATATCAGTCAAATCATTTAGCAATAGAATTAATGGCATTGCAATATATAATATACAATCAATGACAATTGGTATGGTAAACAACAAAGGTATGGAACAAAGGTTGGCTCGACAAAGGAAATCAGTAGGTCAATTAGCATGCTAATATCGTTGGTGATGATGGTATTCAAATGGTAGGCCAATGGAACACAAAGCAATAGGCCAAAGTAAAAAACAACTAAGCATTTTGTCAAACACTTGGTGGGCACAAAAGGGTAAGCCATTAGGTTAGGGTCTGGTGTAAATTTGGCATGCCCAATTCAACCAACAACAAGTTCACATTGTCAACAACACAATATGCATCAATTATACAATATTAAACAACATTAGAGGCATCAAATTGGCTAAGGATTTCAAAGGAAAAACAAAGAAAAATCAAGGCAATGAATAGTACACTTGGGTTCAGCCAAAATGAAGTTTTTCCATATGGTTTCCAAATCAATTTTCAATGCTTAGGAAATTTCAAATGATCCATATAGAACTCACCTAAGGCTTCCAATTGCCTTGAAAAATTGATTTCCACCAAAAATCTTCAAAGAAGGCAAAATGCACAACTTGTGCACATATTGTTTTCTACACCAAAACAACCATCAATTAGTTATCTAATGGCCTCCAATTAACATATTCTAAGATAAATTAACACAACTTAACACTAATTAACATAGCTCATTCATACAACTTCAATTAGGTTAGGCAAATTAGGAATTTCTATCCAAATGCATCAATTGATGCAAACTAACCTAAAACCCATTCAATTCAACTTCTAAATCATCTAAATGAACCATAAAAGCCAACAAATTAATTCCTTACCTTAAATGGATGAAGGAGTCAACTTATAAGGAGTTATTCCTTGAATTCCTTTAGCTTTCCAAGCAAATTAATGGTAGAAAATAGAAGAACAAAGCTTAAAGTTAGGTTTTCTTTGATTTTTCTTAAGGAATCAAGCTTGGAAATTGAAGTAGAAATGGAGAAGAAGTGAAAGGAAGGGTTTGTCCAAGAAGAAAAAGGAAGAAGAAGATGGTAAAATGTTCTAAGGCATGGCTTAAATATTAAGTTACTAATGGCAAATTATCTTTTGGTCCTTAAACTATTAAGTAATCATACTTTGACCCCCAACTTCTTCTATAATTTATTCTGACAATTCTGTCGGGATTTAGATTTCAAAGTGGAAAATCAAAAGACTTATTTTAATTTGTATTTATTTATAAAAAAGTTTCAGAGCCAGTCTGAAACTCAGACAAACTAATTTTCACTATTCACCTTGAAGTTCCATTTATTTATGGTTTTGTTATTGGTTACTTTTTCATTGTTCCTAAATATTTTTCACTTCTTTCTTTTTACCAAAATTACACTTTCATTTATATGTTCTTTTACCCCCTAGTCAGAATCAGAAATTCATTTGTTGACAGGACAACTAATTTGTCGGCAGTGTTCCCGACACCGCCGATTTCCAGAAAAGTAATTTATTCGCTTTCTAACTGTGTCTCTAAAATTATTTTCCATTATTTCAATACTTTTAAACCATATACTGAGAATTAATTCATGCATATAAGTTAGGACTTCCTAGGGTATTATATTCTACCCCCCTTCAAATAAATTCGTCCTCGAATTTAAATAAAATGCATACCTCATTGCTGGAATAGGAATGAATATTTGTCTCTCATCTCCTGCTCGCTCTCCCAAGTGCACTTCTCCATTGACTGGGTTTTTCAGAGCACTTTTACCATGGGGATCTCCTTATTTCGCAGCTGCCTGACTTGTCGATCAACTATCTCCACTAGAAGCTCCTTATACGACAAGTCCTCATTGAGCCCTACATCTTGCATCTCCAATATGTGTGATGGATCAGACACATATTTTCATAGCATTGAGATGTAGAAAACCGATTGTACATGGCTCATATTAGGTGGAAAAGCCAATTTATAGGCCACATTACCTATCTTCTCAAGAATCTCGAATGGACCTAGAAACCTTGGTGACAACTTTCCCTTATTCCCAAATCTCATAATACCCCTCATCAGTGAGATCTTAAGGAAGACATGGTCACCAACTGCAAAGTGTACATCTTTCCTCTTCGGGTCGGCGTAACTCTTCTGCCTATTGAAAGCAGTCTTTATCCGATCTCTAATCATAGACACTTTTTCCATTGTTTCCCTGATCAACTCTGGCCCCTCTAGCTGCTTCTCTCTTGGCTCTACCCAACACACTGGAGATCTGCACTTCCTACTAATAGTGCTTCAAATGGAGCCATACCAATAGAAGAGTGGTAACTGTTGTTATATAAGAACTCTATCAATGGCAGATATTGATCCCAGTTACCTTCGAAATCCAGAACACATAATCAAAGCATATCTTCCAAAGTCTGGATTGTCCTCTCCGATTGCCCATCAGTCTGCGAATGGAAAGCAGTACTGAATAGTAACTGAGTACCCATAGCCTCTTGAAATTTCTGCCAAAACCGCGAAGTGAACTGTGTACCTCTATCTGATATGATCATCAAAGAAACTCCATAAAGTCACACAATCTTGTCTATATATAACTGTGTATACTGAGCTACAGTGTAGCTGGTATTAACCTCCAAGAAATGGGCAGATTTCGTCAATCGATCTACAATCACCCATATGGAGTCATAACCCTCATAGTCCGCTGTAAACCAACTATAAAATCCATAATGACTTGCTCTTATTTCTACTCGGGCAACTCAATCTCCTGAAGTAAACCCGATGGCTTCTGATGCTCAAACTTAACTTGCTGACAGGCTAAGCATTTGGAGACAAACCATGCTACATCTCCCTTCATACCAAGCCACCAATACACATTCCTCAGATCATGGTACATCTTGGTAATCCCCGGATGTACACTATATGTTGAATAGTGAGCCTCTCTTATAATTCGATCCCATAGCTCATCCATATCAGGTACATATATACACTTCCCACACTTCAATACACCATCTTTCACTGTAAACTCTGTCATTTTGCCATTCTGCACATCTCTCTTAAGCTTCAGTAGATAAGGATCCCTATCTTGAGCCACTTTAATATCATCAAACAATAGCGACTTCACCCGAAATGTAATACCTTAGAAAGTTATAACTCATATGCATAATTTAGTTCTCAGTTTATGGTTCATAAGTCTTGAAATGATGGAAAATAATTTTAGAGACACAATTAGAAAGCGAATTAGTTACTTTTCCAGAAAGCGGCAGTGTCGGGAACACTACCGAGAAATTAGCAGTCCGGTCAACAGAAGAATTTCTGAAGTTGACTAGGGGGTAAAAGATCACTATAAAGCATGAATAATTTTGGTAAAAAGAAAGAAGTGAAAATCATTTAGGAACACTGAAAAAGTAACCAATGGCAAAATCGTAAATAAAAGGAAGTTTAAGGTGAATAGTAAAAATGGGTCTGTCGGAGTTACAGAATGACTCTGAAACCATTTTTATAAATAAGTATAAATTAAAATAAGCTTATTGACTTCCCACTTTGAAATCTAAATCTGTGAGGCCTCGTTCGGGCCCCGCCGTCCGGGCCCGCTCTCTTAGAAGGAAAAAAGAGAGGCATTGGGGCATCGGAGTGCTCATTATGAGGCAATTTCTCACGGAGGAGATGAGCTTAGCGCCTTTTATTTGAAAACAATTTTTGATATTTTGAAGTCGCCACCTTAAGTTATTTTTGTTGGAAAAATTTAAGGTAAAAACCCATTTTGACTCCAATTTTATCCCAAAGGAAAAAGTGCACTAGTCTATGAAACCAAAGAGGGTTCGGGGACTAGGTTTTCGGTTGAACTTAGCTTCTAATTTTAACCTTGATTTAAAATGATTTTCATGAGCAATTAAAGAATGACATGTAATATGCATGAGCAGGTAAATAAGTGGATGAACAATTGAAATGTAAACAAGTAAATCAATTAAAAGAAAGCGATAAAGATAAATTATTACATCTCAAAATCCCAAAATAGGGGATATTACCTCTAGCCCTTATGGGTCATAGGTTGATCACACATTCTCTAAATAATATATTCAACGAATAAAATAAGCAAATAATCAAAGCAAAAGAGATGGTTTTTGTTTTTTTTTGGATTTGAAGCTTTTATACAGCTTGCCTGCGTATCCCGTTGAATGGGAATCAAATCCCACGCAGTTCTTCCTTCTCGCGAAGGAGGGTTGATTTTATGCCAAATTTATCATGTTTTGATTCTTTATTTTAATGTTCTACCAAAATAAAGAAGATGAGTTAGGAAACGATACCATTGCCTTAGCTTTTAGGGATGTTGGCGGATGGAGTGCTCTTCTGGACCGGAGTTCCACCTTGGATCGGATGACGCCTTGAAGAGGTGGGTCGAGATGCCTTCTTAGCTCTTAAGAAAACAAACCGCCGGAGGGACCTTGCTTCGAAGAAATATTCAACTGAAAGGCTCAATACACCCCTAATAGCAACTCTTTTAATCTCAAGAGAGCTAAAAAAAAAAAAGAAAATATGACTTGGAGAGGAAAAAAGATGAAATCTAATAATGAAAATGATTTCTTGTCTTCTTTTCCTTGTATTCGTGAGTCTCCGTGTGTCTCTGTGTCTTTGTGTGTCCTGGAAGGTGGGGGGAGGCTCTCTATTTATAATAGGAGCTTGGGGGGGGGGGGGGGGGGGGGGGGTCAAAAACAAAAAATTTTAAAATTGGGATTCACATGACAAAATGTTTAAAAAGGCCCACCCCCCCGTAGGTTAAAAAAATTCCCCCAAAACGGGATTGCCGTGCCACAAAAAACAATTGCAACATATGGACAAAAGAATGGCGGCAAAAGGAATTAAAGATAGCAGCAAAAATGAAAACATCCCAACAACACCCCATTGGCCATACAAAT
>CANXYC010441987.1:0-17239 GCA_948193065.1 Aleurites moluccanus | reverse complement strand
TTTGATGTTCATTATCTAGCTGCTCCATGGGGTATGTATGGGTTAGCTAGGAGATGAACATGTATATATGTTGATGATGTTATTATGAGATACTTGATGATATATGAGTTATATGATGATATTGTGGTATGATATATGACTGTTACAGTCAATTGCAAAAATTTACAGAATGAATTACAGAATAGCATAATGGATGGTAACTAATTAAAATGGATAATATATTGTGGATTATAGATTGTGCATGTGATACTGGGTTCTATGGGTGCCGGTCGCCATTGGCATCTCCCATGCCCTAGGACTATCGTGATCCGAAAATGGGTCGTGACAGAGGTGGTATTAGAGCTTTAGGTTACAAACAATAAAGCTTAGGGTTATAGATGAATAGTACTTGAATTACAAAGGAATAATGACAAAGTACAAAATGGGGTAGAATTAAGTATACCATGGAGCATAAGATTTCCTTTGTCGTCCTTTATTGTTATCGTCTGCTATATATTATTATTTTGTGTTTCTGTCATTTTTTGAGACTGTTTCCATTTTTTCTGACAGATTACAGAGATGTCCGACGATAGGGACAGAGATACCAGGGAGGTAGAGGTAGCCTCCAATGAGTCACTGGTTAGAGAGATTGCAGTATCAGAGGGTCCGTCTAGATCCCGATGGACTATAGAGGATACAGAGAGGGGCGATGATCCCTAGAGAGTGGAGATGATGTGGGGTTTATTGGAGTTACAGAGAGAGATGGTTGAGATGAGACGAGAGCGACAACAGGTACCGCCATCACCTGCTTTAGCAGTAGTGCCTTCGCCTATAGTACCTGAGGCAATGCCAGTGGCACCAGCTCCTGTGCAACCAGTTGGGGCTCATAGGGAGCCAGCTGTATAGAGAGGTCGGATAGTGATAAAGGAGGGAGGAGTATCGATGTTTAGCTTTCTGAAACTAAACCTACCTGAGTTCAGGGGAGACAAAGGTACTGATCCTGTAGATTTCTTGGAGGAGGTAGAGAAGGTAGTGAGGAGACTACTATGTTCAAAGTTTAGAGCAGTGGAGTTGGTTGGCTTGTTACTTAAGGGTAAGGCATGGACATGGTTCTCGAGAAGGATGGAGCCCAGGCTTTATGATGAGCACCCACCTACATGGGCAGAGTTTAGACAGGGGATTATTGACGAGTTTATTACTAAAGGGGTGAAAACTCGTAATCTGATCAGATTTGAGCAGTTAAAGCAGGGGGGACAAGTCCGTTAAGGAGTACGCAGAGGAGTTTATTCAGTTGAGTAGATATGCTACTCATATTGTACCTACAAAGGCTGATTTGATTAGTAGGTTTCGGAGGGGTCTTCATGTTGCACTACATAATGCTTTACTGGCTACTAAGTTTACTTCATTGATTACAGTGATTGACAAGGCTACACAGATGGAGGAGAAATAAAAGACTGAGAGGGCTAAGAGGGACCAACAGAGGAAAGGGGGTTCAGGATCACAGGTTAGGAGGGGGGAGAGTAGCTCACAGCCTAGACAGGCAGAGCTAGTGCCTCAATTTGAGCAGAGATCATCAGCTAGTAGCCAGAGGAGGAGAGTTCAGAGTAGGAGACTACCAGTGGTACAGTATAAACCTATTTATTCTCAGGGTTCTTTGAGACCAGCTACTCAGACACCCAGCATTCCTATTTGTGGGTTTTGTGATCGGAGGCATGGAGGGGAGTGACGATTATAGTCAGGTGCCTGTTTGAAGTGTGGACAACATGGCCACTTTATTAGCAGATGTCCTCTATGGGGTTTGCAGTAGCAACCATCTGTCATAGTTTCTTTGCCAGTGGTTCAGGCTAGTTAGAATGTGATTAGAGAGGCAATAGGCAGAGGCAGAGACAAGGGAGGACAGGCTCCCAGTGGTAGTCAGGCTCCAGCTGGCAGGGGTCAGGGCAGAGTATTTGCTGTCAACACCCAGGATGTCCAAAAATCTGACAAGGTGTTTACATGTACCATCTTGATTCAGAATGAGATTGCAGATGCCTTATTCGATTCGGGTGCTACTCACTCTTTTGTGTCACCACATTTTGCACCTAAATTGAATAAGGAGAGGAGATTATTAGATGTGACTTTGATGATTGCTACTCCTATGGGTGATAGTGTTGATGTGGATTATTATTATCCTGATTGCATTATTGAGATTGATGATCATATCTTGCGTGTTGATTTGATTGAGTTGCTTGTGCTAGAGTTAGATGTTATCTTGGGTATGGATTGGTTGACGAGGCACCGAGCAGTTATAGACTGTTATCGGAAGAGGGTTAGATTTCAGCCTGAGGGGCAACCAGAGTTTGAGTTTCAGGGTGATATTCGAGAGTTCTAGGTTAACATGATTTCTGCTATCCAGGCTAGGAGGATGATTGGGAAAGGCTATTCAGCCTATTTGGCATATGTAGTGGATGTACAAAGATCTTCTGTATAGTTGGATTAGATACTGGGTATTCAGGAGTTTCCTGATGTATTTTCTGATGAGTTGCCAAGATTGCCCCCTGATAGGGAGATTGAGTTTGAAATAGAGGTGCATGCAGGCACAGACCTGATATCTATTCTACCATACAGAATGGCTCCAGCTAAACTGAAGGAATTGAAGATACAGTTACAGGAGCTATTGGATAGAGGGTTTATCAGACTGAGTAGTTCTCCTTGGGGTGCACCGATACTGTTTGTGAGGAAGAAAGATGGCTTATTGAGGATGTGTATAGACTACAGGCAGTTGAACAAAGTCACAGTGAAGAACAAGTATCCATTGCCTTGGATAGATGACTTGTTTGATCAGCTGCAGGGTACAAGCCATTTTTCGAAGATAGATCTGAGGTCTAGGTATCACCAACTGAAGATTAGGAAGGGTGATATACTCAAGACTGCTTTCAGGACCCGATATGGGCATTATGAGTTTTTGGTGTTGCCATTCTAGTTGACTAATGCACCAGCCGTTTTATTGATTTGATGAATAGGGTGTTCATGTCATATTTGGATAAGTTTGTCATTGTATTCATTGATGACATACTTATCTATTCTAGGAGTGAGGAAGAGCATGTGGAGTATCTGAGAATTGTATTGCAGACACTTCGAGAGCATCAGCTGTATACTAAGTTATCTAAATGCCAGTTCTGATTAATCGAAGTGTGTTTCCTTGAGCATGTGATATGCAAGGATGAGATTAAGGTGGATCCTCAAAAGATAAAGGTAGTTGCTAATTGGCCACAACCTACCAGTGTTTTTAAGGTTCGCAGTTTTCTGGGTATGGCTGGATATTAAAGAAGGTTTGTGAAGGATTTCTCCCAGATTACAACTCCTTTGACTAGATTGATGAGGAAACAGGAGCGTTATGTCTGGACTGATGAGTGTGATCGTAGCTATCAGACTCTGAAGTATTGCCTCACTAGTGCTCCAGTGTTGGCATTGCTAGTAGAGGGGGAGGAATTCACTGTTTATTGTGATGCTTCTCGGATTGGTCTGGGATGTGTGCTGATGTAGATTGGTAGGGTAATTGCTTATGCTTCTCATCAGTTAAAGAAGCATGAAGAAAATTATTCGACTCATGATTTAGAGAAGGCAGCGGTGGTATTTGCCTTGAAGATTTGGAGACATTACTTGTATGGATCGAAATGTGAGATATATACTGATCATAAGAGTCTATAGTATATATTTCAGCAGAAGGATCTGAATCTTATGCAGCGCAGATGGGTAGAGCTTCTAAAGGATTATTACTACGAGATTCTTTACCACTGGGGTAAGGCCAATGTAGTGGTTGATGCACTGAGCAGGAAATCGATGGGCAGTCTAGCTCATATTGTGATTGGCAGGAGGCTATTGATTCGAGAGATGAGGGAGTTGGCAGATTTGGAAGTAGAGTTGGAGTTGGGATCCCAGGATCGAAACCAGGCTCTGATATCTCAATTTCGAGTGAAGTCCCTGTTTAGGCTTGTCAAATTGTGCCCACCATGTGTTTGATGAATTGCCTAGTTTATTTGTCTTTGGCCTATTGTTTTGTATTCCATAGGCCTACCATTTGAATGCCATTGTCGCTAGTGACATTGGCATGCCAATTGGCCTACCTATTTTCCTTGTCGAACCAACTTTTGTTTTATACCTTTGTTGTTCACCATAGCCTTTATTCTTGATTGTATATTGTTTATTGCAATGCCTTTGATTCAAATACCACGTGAATTGAATGATATTGATTATATTGACAGCGATGATACCATTACTGCATAATGGTGTCTATTGACATGTTATTCATTTATATTAACCTAAATGTGGTTTGACAGAGCAGCCACACCGACAGGGTAGTAGGTACATACTGTCAACAATGTGCACATTAGTATTGATGCCCTAGCTGGGAAGGGTTATTAGTCCCGGCCATAGGACTTGATCATTCTTATGCCTACTTGATATGTGATCGACTGTGTGATTACACATAGTCTACGTGTTTTAGGACCCTATATCTGTCTTACCATATGATTCCATGACTTAATATGACCACTGATATTCCATTGATTTCTGATTCAGATTCTGTAAACCTACATGATTGATATTGTACCATCATTCCTTATCATGTGTATATCATTGTTTCAGCCTATATTTCATTGATGATGTATATAGATTCACTGAGTATCATCTATACTCACTTTTCATTGTTTACCTATTTCAGGAGAGGAGTAGAGTGCAGAATCTTGTCATCTATCATCCGGGGATATCTGCACACAGTTTGATGTATATTTCTGATTTTGTATTATTCTTTTGATGTTCATTATCTAGCTACTCCATAGGGGTATGTATGAGTTAGCTAGGAGATGAACATGTATATATGTTGATGATGTTATTATGAGATACTTGATGATATATGAATTATATGATGATATTGTGGTATGATATATGACTGTTATAGCCAATTGCAGAAATTTACAGAATGAATTACAGAATAGCATAATGAATGGTAACTAATTAAAATGGATAATATATTATAGATTATAGATTGTGCATGTAATACTAGGTTCTACGGGTGCCGGTCGCCATTGATATCTCCCGTGCCCTAGGACCGTCGCGATCAGGAAATGGGTCATGAAAGTATAAAGGGTGAAATCCCTAAAAATCTATTGTAATTGATTTGGGTGGTGCACTCGGTTCTAGTGGAACCTCAATATCGGGTTGATATTGAGAGAAGTGGATGTAGGAGAAGAAATTTTGCTCTGAACCACTATAAATTGCCTGAGATTTCTTAACCATTCTCTTTTATTATTATTTGTTATTTGAAATAAATTTTTCTGTTGCATATTGATTGTATTTTCTCTTAAAAATTTTAAAACTCCTATTCACCCCCCTCTAGGAGTATTGTCATAGTAGTATTTACAATATGTATTAATATGACAGAGCTACCTTACAGATGAGGTACTGGGTAAGTAACATCAACATTGTGCGTAATGAACATTGTAGCCCTAGCTGGGAAGAGATAAGTCATAACAATAAGGTATTGACTTGCCTTGTGTAATTCTATTGGCAATAATGAGAAAGGAAATGAGTTTAAGGCCCATTATATGTTATATCTACATGTTTATATTATTTCATTGGCTTATTAATTTTATTTGATCCTTATATTCAGAGTGATTGTTCAATCTTGACCATTATTGAGTATTTTGTTCCATTATTGTGTTTATAATCCTTGATTGATATCCATATCCACTTCCTTTGATTTGAGCATTTGGTGTGCTAAGTATGGAACCATCAATTGTTTATCCATTGACTACCTATTGAGCATTCATTAGTTATTTGCTATCTACCTAACCTAATTGCATGATAATATATATTTGACTCACCGAGTATTTTTATATGCACCCATTAGTAGTTTAACATTTTTAGGTCAGGAGTAAGGGGTTCCCAGATATTCTTCTTTAGATGGGACCAGACTATCTTTTGCAGTGTAAATGTCAAGACTTGTGCTTTTCTTTTGTATTCATAGAAGCTCCATGGTACTATATATAGATGGGTTATGTATAGAATGATATATAAATAATAGATATTATTATTATCCAAAGTATATGATGTATTATGACATGATGAGATTCAGTAATGATGACTGAATAATGAGATGAGATGATAAATATATAATTATTATAACAGGTGATGATTGATAAATTGAGGATACTGATTATAAGATAGTGATAACAGGGAATGATATTAGGTCATAAGTAAGGGTTCTACAGGTGTTGGTAGCCTTAAGTTGTTCCCATATCCTAGAACTGTCATGTTCCAAAATTGGGACATGACAATTATCCTGGTAAATATGTACTTACCACTAGACTATATCTTGGTGTGCTTAATCTTTTTTAGATAAAAGAAAAAGAAAAAGAAAAAGAAAATTAACAACTTAGATTAATTATTATTTGTTTTCCATTATTTTGACATTTGTTAAAAGACTTCACACTTATATAATTTTTTTCATTAAAGTATTTTTTTTTATTAATCACTATTTAAGAAAGTAAGTGCATTAAAAACAAACTAATGATAAGTATAAATAAATTTTAACTACTTTGAATTTTTTTTTTTAATCATAAGTATAGGACTTTCATAAATATGTAAGATCAAACTTTAAAACATCAACAAGAAAAAGAAGGGGAGACATATTCTCACAACATAATACTTGACATAGAACATGAAGCTCTAACAATATGATGAGATATCATGTTCTCAGGCATCCAATAAAACTAAGCTTAACATTGATTACCTCCCTTAAAAGAGCCTTACAATCATTAATAAGCACATCTACATAAAAAAAGAATGTCAAAGCATTGTTAATAGCCTGGACCACTAATAAGGAATCAGACTTGAGCTCCATGTTGCTTCCATTTCTGTCTTTTATCCAGTTTAGTGCTTCCCTAATCCCATAAACTTCAGCTATAAAAGGATCAAGCATACATGTGAGTACTAATTAATAGGTTGCTATGAACACACACATACTGTCATGAATCACACATCCAAAGCCAACCTTAGCCTAATCAGAAAATGTAACATCATCAACATTAATCTTTAACACCCCTTGAACCAGTTTAGTACATCTAGCATATTCCTTTTTGCCTTAGAAATTCTCAGCATTTTCCTCTATGCCTGAACATCCTTCCACTGATTCATAAATTCTATAGCCTTATGAATTACCTGTGCCATAAAATTTTATACCTGATGTCATATTATTTCATTTCGATTCTTCCAAAGCTACCAATATGACATAGTAGCTTTCTCAACCTCTTTTGTTTTTACATTTTGAACAAATCATTTCAAACCATTAAAGGAAAGATCTACATCCTCTTAAGAAGTACCCCATAGATGATGCAAGACAACATTACTTGGTGAACAGGCAACTGACTAGAGTATAGAGAATGGATTCATTACACACATTACAAACATGGCACAAAGGGCTTACCTCCACTTTATTTATCAAAAGCAAGTCTTTGGTGGCCAGACTCATCGAAACTGCTTGCCAAAGAAAGTTTTTCACCTTTGGTGGCAGCTTTAGCTTCCAAAGCTTCTTCTAATACTCAAAATTCACCCCTGACCTAGGTAGATTCCTCATGTCCCTAAGCAAATGATATCTACTCTTCATTGTGTATATGTCAAGTCTATTTGTGAGGTCTCGCTCGGGTACTGAAATGCTCATTAAGAGGGCGGTTTCCCATAGACTAAATGCAACTTTTAACTTATATTTTGCAAATTATCTCTTTAATCTTTATTTTGAAAATTCGTAGAGTCACCACCTTCATTTTTAAGGGAAAATAAAGGAAAACCCGATTTGACTCCAAAACATAACCCATTGATAAAATCACTAGACCTTCGAATTAGGACTGAGCTAGGGGACAAGGTTTCTAGTTTACAATAACTCTCTTTTTGACTTATCACTTAACAATTGAGTTATGAAAATAAAGTTTCATGAAATATTTATAAGATGGAAATTATAATGAATGAATGAAGCATGATAAAACATATATTGTAATACCCTAGAAAGTTATAACCCATATGCATGATTTAGTTTTCAATATATAGTTCAAAAGTCTTGAAATGATGGGAAATAATTTTAGAGATACAATTAGAAAGTGAACTAATTACTTTTCCGAAAATCAGCGGTGTCGGGAACACTACCGAGAAATTTGCTGTCTGGTCAATAGAAGAATTTCTGAATTTGATCAGGGGTAAAAGATCACCTTAATGCATATGTAATTTTGGAAAAAATAAAGAAGTGAAAAATATTTAGGAATACTGAAAAAGTAACCAATGGCAAAACCGTAAATAAAATGAACTTTAAGGTGAATAGTGAAAATTGATCCGTCGGAGTTACAGAATGACTCTGAAACCATTTTTATAAATAAATATAAATTAAAATAAGCTTATTGACTCTCATATTGAAATCCAAATCCTGATAGAATTGACAGAATAAATTACAGAAGAAGTTGGGGTTAAAAACTAATTACTTGAAAGTTTAAGGACTAAAATGTAATTTGCCAATTGATTTTCATATATAAGTAATACTTAGAACAATTTTTGCTATCTTCTTTCTTTCTTCTTCCTTTGGCCGAACACCTCTTCCTCCATTTTTCCATCTATTTCTTCATATTTTCATCAAATTTCCTAAGGAAATTTTATAGAAATCTAAGCTATTAACCTAGTTCTATCAATTGCTATCATTAATTTGCAAGGAAGAGCAAAGGAAAGTAAGAAAAATTGAAAGGAGGATTTCGGGTGGAATCTCCATCAAGGTAAGGAAGTTGTTTTGTTTGTTTTAATGGCTCAATTAGATGATATTAAGGTGAAATTGAATGAGTTTTAGGTTAGATTGCATCAATTGATGCATTTTGATAGAAATGCCCAAATTGCCTAACCTAATTAAAGTTGTTTGTCTTAGCTATGTCAATTAGTGTTAGTTTATGTTAATTGATGCTAGATTATGTTAATTGGAAGTCATTAGGTAACTAATTGATGGATTATTTGGTGTAGAATTCAAGAATTTGTCAAGTTGCCCTATTTGCCTCCATTGAAGAATTTTAGTGGAAATCAATTTTTCAAAGCATTTGGAAGGCTTAGGTGAGTCTTATATGCATCAAATATCATGCCTAATATCTTAGATTGATTATTGGAATTCATATGAAAAACTCATGTTTTGGCCAAATCACATTCACTATTCACTTGCCTAGGTTTTGCTTGATTTTTGCCTTGAATTCCTATGCCAATTTGATCCATTTTATATTGTTTAATCTTGTTTATTTGATCCCTATTGTATTGTTGCCAATGTGATTTGTTATTGATTGAATTGGGTAAGCCAAACTTGCACCTAAACCTAACCTATTGGCTTGCCAATTTGTGCCCACCAAGTGTTTAATTAAATGTCTAGTTGTTTTTACTTTGGCCTATTGCTTTGTATTCTATAGGCCTACCATTTGAATGCCATCGTCGCCAGCAATATTGGCATGCCAATTGGCCTACCATTTTCCTTTGTCGAGCCAACTTTTGTTCCATGTCTTTGTTGATTACCAAACCACTTGTTATTGTTCATATATCATTTATTGCTATGCCATTGATTTTATTGATAATTGATTGATTAATATTGAGCTTACTGATATGGAGGATACCATTGTTGCATAATGGTGTCAATTGATATGTTGTTTCCTTATATTGATCTTAATGTGACTTGACAGAGTTACCGCTCCGACATGGTAGTGGGAAAATACTGTCGGCAATGTGCATATTGTATTATTGGTGCCCTAGCTAGGAGGGGCTATAGTCCTGGCCATAAGACCTGATCAGTCTTATGCTTACTGATATGGATATTATTGGAGATTGTATGTTCGCATATAGTCCATTCTGATTCTACTGGAGATTGTATGATTTCATACATTCCATCCCTTTATCTATCTTTCCATATGATACCAAGCCTATGATATGTTCATTGACTATTCTGTCACTTGTTATTGATTCTGTATAGTGTTATCTTGACCTATTGCACCATTGTTCCATTTGTTACCTATTAATTATTTGATGATGCATATAGATTCACTGAGTATCTTATATACTCACCTTTTCTTTGTTTAATCATTTCAGGAGATGAGTAGATTGCAGAATCCCATTGTCTGTCATCCGAGGATTTTTGCTTGCAGTCAATGATGTATATTTTCTGAATTTTGTATTTTGATATTCATAATCTAGTTGCTCTATGGGGTATGTATGAGATAGTTAGGATATGAACATTTATATATATGTGATGATATTATGAGATATGTGATGATAATATGGTATGATATAATGACTATTACAGCCAATTGCATTAAATTACAGTAAGAATTACATAATGATAGAATGAATGATAATTAAGTAAAATGGATAATTAATTTATGGTTATAGATTATGCATGCGATACTGGGTTCTATGGGTGCCAGTCTCCATTGGCATCTCTCGCATCCTAGGACCGTCGCGATTTCGAAACGGGTTGTGACATATATATAACATTAATGTAAAGAACATAAGATAAAAGATGTTTAATTACATCAAAAAGCCAATAACAGAGGATGTTAACTCTAACCCTCAATAGGAATTCTAGGTTAACCATAAATTCCCCAAAATAACATTAAAATGAATTAGATTAAGAAAAAAGGAGAGTTTTTGGTGTTTTTGGATTTGAAGCTATAAAACAGATTGCCTGTGTCACATCCTAACTCCAGTGGTGCGACGGTCCTAGGGAAAGGGTAGGCTTAAAACCACCATAAACCCCGTAGAACTCACATATCATGAATCTCATACACAATTATATCAATTATATACATCATATAATATCATAAAATGATCATTTCTATAAATTTAATTAAACATCAATCATATCTTTACCATTATCATTTCATAGCTTTCTCTTATTCCTTACTGATCAAAAGATGAATCTCACATCATTAAGGAACAAGAGTACCCTAAAGGTAACATTTCATACATCAAAATATTATCATCCTCAAATGACTAACTATGGAGCTCTAGAGTATACTCCTAATACATATTATGTCATAATACTATTCAATGAATATACATAATCATATTTCAAAATAATTACAATGCAGGCTTCTTAGGAAGAAAGAGTCAAGAAGCTTGATCTTCTCTATTAGCTCCCTCACGAGCTATGCTATTACCTAAAATCCACAGAAGAGGAGTGAGCTTTCAACTCAGTAAGATATGAACATCATAAATTAAGAGTCTGAATATCAAATCATAATCATGGGTATATATTTATATATATGAGTATTAAAGAATCACAATCTTTTACTTGAAGGAACATGAGTGCTTGCAATAATTAGCAATATCAAATCATATCTCAAATCAAATCATGGTTCTTTTTGGAATATAAAATGCCCACAAAGAATGGCATTATCAAATCTCATTTGATAGAACTGATCTCATGTCATATCATACGTATCAGTAGCCTTGCTACCTTAACGTGAACGCATGCTTGGCCAGGCATACGCTTAGAGCTCATGGTCCCCTCTAGGTGGAACACTGATAAAAACCCTATCAGTTGGCCTCCCAAAGTGCACTATGGACCAATGAATTTACTCTCATTGGGAAGAGCATTCTATCCTTGGGGTCATGTGGTTTCAATCTCATAAGAAGTATATTGGTCGCAAGACCATCAACATAAATCATCATTCAAATCAGGTTTAACAAATAAGAAGCATATGAACTTGATCCAAGAAGGTTGATCAAGTCATTCACATTGTACAAATATATAAATATGGATGAACAAATATAAGAATACTTGGTCATATTATTTCAAAGAACGATAATCAAATGAGATGTTCATACTTACCTCTTACATAATTTCTCTTAAATTTCTTTAGTAATTTGCTCAATTCCAACTCCTCAATTACTTTGATTTCCTCCTCCTAAGAAATTTTCCAAATATTCAAAATTAGGGTTTTTTTCAAATAAATAATATTTAACATGATTTTTGAATATTTAACCATCTTAGGGTCTCTATTTTTAATTTCCAATATCAATTTAATTTATCTCTTAAGGAAAAATCTGCATTTAATTCAGATTTACTGTTCATGCCACTGTTCATGACAGTCCATAAATTTTGATTTCTCTAACATTAATTACCATTAATAACTTCAAATTGCTTGCAATAAATTCTATACACCTTATATTAATTATTCTAACTAACAGACTTAAATAAATCCAACAAAAAATAACTTTAGAAGAAAATTTACCTTAGTTCCTCAACAATGAAATTCCTGAGATTTCTTGCTTAAATTTAATGATTTCTGCCTTAATATAGAATAATCTAGAAGTTTAATACATTAATTTGAGTATTAATGCCTTAGAAAATAAAATGGAACTAATATGAGAAAAGACTAAAATTAACGAAGAAAGAAGAAAGGAAAAATCATGAAAAATGCTATTGGGTTGCTGGGATTAAATAGACAACTGCCCCAGAAATCTCGCTTGCCTGCTCACCAATCCGCCTCGGCAAAGCTACCTCGCACATGCCAGTTCGCCATTCTCAGCTCGCACTTTCCAGCTCGCCAAACTAATCCGGCAATACCACGTCGCTAATCTAGCTCACCTCGCATATGCTGCCTCGCCAAACTCTCTTCGCGAACTCTTCCTCGCAAATGCCACCTCGACAATGCCTCTTCGCCTCTTCGCCTCTCCCTCTTTGCCAAACTCTGCTTGCGAATTGCTACTTTGTGCATTCCCTCTTCGCGTAATGCCTCTTCGCAGAATGCCACCTCGCCTTTCCTCTTCGCCAAAGCGTCTTTGCCAAATCCTCTTCGCCTAACTCCACTTCGCTTATGCCACCTCGCATATGCTTCTTCGCCAATTGCTACTTCGACAGTCTCACCTCGCCACTTCATCACTTCGCCAGCTCGCATTGCCAGCTCGCAAAATGCCACTTTGCATCTTGCCGGCTCGCCTTAACTTGATCCTACTAAGTTAAAACTCTTCCTTGGCAACTTAAACTTAACCATCTTGCAAAAGAGATACAAATATCTAAACTTCCTGATTCTTTTTGACACTTTAAATAGACATATAGGGTCTCAACATATCCAAAATTTAAATCATAATAGCAACTACACAGACCATGGTGACTCTCCAAAATCACCTAGACTTACTATCTTAAAATCCATCCGAACAGTCTTGAGAAAATCCATTCTCCACTGAGATATACTTATCCAAAAATCCTAAAATTTTACAGACAATAACACAACACATAAATAAATATTTTTTATTTTCACACCTTTGGCTCAATTTGCCTTAGTCAATCCCAATAATTTCAAACAGACATAGACTTCCTGTAGAAATATTCAACCAAACCAGTCCTGCTCAAAGGGACATAACTCATCACATACACAACATTCTACCAAGCCATTTTACAGAATTTCAGTTAAGACATAAACTCATAACTTTCATGTTTTACACTTTATCAAATTATTTCTCTAAAAATATTCAATTAACTATCAAAATTTCCTGCAACCAGAATTTTTGATGTCCTCATAACATTCATATCCTTAATTAATTTAAATTCATCAATTACACCATAAATAAAATATAATAAAATGGCAGATATTATAGACCCCCATTAAGTTCCCAGAGCCTAAGATGAACACCCAATATCGCCATCTTCATCTTCAGATGGGTCTATCTTTGAGCCGGATGATGGGTCTATTTCTTCATTGTTGTCCAAAGCAATATCCCTATTATTGCTCTTATCCTCCTCATCATCACTTATAATGATGGTTTCTTTTTCTTTAACTTCTTCCTTCTTTTCCTCCATCTCATCATCTGAAGAAATACAGATGATTTCTACCTCAGTGGAACGACTCTCTGAGCAGCATCGTACTGAGTTTGTGTAATAGGTCCTTGAGCAGGCGAATTTTCCTTTGGAATTTGCTTCAATTGGATGTTAAATACTTCCATGAGCAGGTCTATTCGCCTCATGATCTCGTCATAGCGCCTCCTATTATATTCTATTTCTTCTTCTAGTACACATGTCACATTTTTCTAAGCTCTTTCTTCCCTTGTCAAGGGTCTTGCAGATTCACGCATGCGGGAGGTTTGAGAGTGAGTTCTAGCCATTTGGTTTGTTAAAAATTTAATTGAGAAGGTAAAAGAGAGAGGAGAAAAAAAAAGGCTTTTGAAAATTCTTTGACTATCAAGCAACTTGTGAAAAGAATAAAGGGTTGAGACTCTATTTATATGTGAATTATGGGTCTGTGTCAGATAAGGATTATACTTCCTAATTTAACTTGAATTAAAATTACTAATCAAACAATCCTATTCTAATTCTAATTCCTATTTAATTTGGTTCCTAATTAAATACTAACTTAATTACATACTAAAAATCAGGAATAGGAGTTTTATTGGTGCTGGAATAAACATAAATTACAGTAAAAGTACTAAACTAAAAGTGCAGAAAAATTTAAATTAAAATTGAAATTGCAAAAATTAAATGAGAATGCAGAAATTTAAAATTAAACATGCAGAAAATATGACAAATTAAAATTACATACTAAAATTAACAGAAATAAAAAAAAACAAAAAAAAAAACAGCACAGCAGTTGTTGCTTCCCCCATACTTATACTAAACATTGTCCACAATATTTACAATAAACACAGCGTAAATACCAACAAAGAATAAAATCAAGATGACTCATCATCATCTGTCTCTTCAATGTCCAAAACAGCCTTAACGCGACCAATGCGTCTGTCTACCTGATAGACTTGCGCCTGCAGCCTGTGTATGATATCTGTTTGCGCACGAACTGCTATAGTCAGATCTCGAAGTGCAGCTGCAGTGTCGTCCTGTGGATATTGGTAGGGTGGAGCGCCTACTAATGATGATTCGCCCATAAAGGTTGGTCTCCTCCTGGCAGGTGGCTGTGTCTCGGTGTTAGATTCTCCTTCTGCTGCTGGATTATCCTCTATAGGCACTCTGTCGGGCATAGGAGCTTGACGCAGAAGTAATTCACCCTTGGCACCAACGAGCTGATAAACATCTCCTGGAGTGACTTTACATAAACCCATCCGCTGATATAATCCTAAATTTATTGTCTCCACAGTGGTGGTGGGGATGGTATCTCTAGGAAACTTGAAATGATATGTAATAGCAGTTATCAACCCACATCCTACCATAGCGCCCTTAACTGGCTGTCCTAAATATTTGAAATGGGGTAATAGCCAATATACCGAGTTCACCTTTCGTCTCGTCAATATATAGTGAATAAAAAATAACTCCTAGCGCGAAACTCGACTGTTATTCTCTTTGCGACTAAAAATGGTGTGGGTCATAAGGCTATGCACATACCGAATAGCATGACTATGAACAAATTTAACTGCTGCCTCATTAGCATTGTAAGGGTACCTACTTGTTAATTCTCTCCATACATCATCATCGTGAAAAGTAGATGGGATTTTCCTATCCCCTTCAAACCCAAATCCAAAAATAGCTCCAAAATCTTGCACACTCATATGCCTATTGACACCTATTAATCTAAAGTCCACAAATTTCGGATCATTATCATGGCTTCTATAGATAGTGAATGTTAAACTAGACAGAAACTCAAGCACGAGTTCTCTATAGGTCGTAGATTTAAGCTTGCAAAATAAGACCAACCTATATTCTCAAGTAAATTATTGACCTCCGGTTCCAATTCTAGTATTTTCAACACATTTGGGTCAATAAACCGAGTATCACCAAATTTTTTATTGGAAAGACGGAGATACTTATCTCGTTGTGTGGCATCGCGAAGAATCGCTTCGATATGGGCCGAAATTTATGGCATGGCTTTTTGGCTTCTCTTGTGCCGAGGGATGGACTTGAGCGGCATGGGGTATAGATCTGTTGGTGGGATGAAGGGAAAGATAGAAAAACTAGATTTTGTAGAAGAAATGAAGTGCGAGATGATGGATTTAGTGAATCGAGTTGAGAGAAAATGGAGGTTAAGAGAGAAAGTATAATGCAAATGAAGAAGATGAAGGAGTCCTGCGATTTTAACGGCTTACAGACTCGATAACCAGTTGGGTTCTCAAAATAACCGATTTTATACCACCCGGTTATCCCAGTGTGGGAGTCCGGATCGCGCTAACCTAGTAAAATATCGCGTAACCAGTTTGATTCTCAAAATGACCGGGTGACCCAGTTATAGAGACTGTGGTGCGCGCCAAAAGTCTTTTCAAAGTTTTCAAATTTTAACCAGTTAGGAAGAAATTTAAAACAGGTGGACTGATTTTTTTGACCAGGTTGACCTATGTTCAGCTGTCTTTTTGACCTAATTTTTTTTACAAGAATTATACATATATGAATGTATATCATACACATGCAAAAACAAAAATTAAATGCGAAAATTAAAAATACTTTACAGTGCGTTGTGCTTGGGTTGCCTCCCAAGAAGCGCTTTGTTACCATCTTATAGCTGGACATCCGTAGTGTTGTCCTCAAGCATCCTTTACGTGGTATTTTTCCACCAGCTGAAGTGTGTCCTCCGGATGGTATAGCTTAAGTCGCTAACCGTTGACCTTGAATCGCTCTCCCACGCGATTTTGCAATTCAACAGCGCTATGGGGAAATACTTTTATAATTTTGAATGGTCCCGACCATCTTGATTTCAGCTTGCCAGGAAACAATTTGAGGTGGGAGTTGAATAGGAGAACTTGTTGTCCCTTCTCAAACTGTTTAAAAATAAGCCTTTTGTCATGCCATTTCTTGGTTCTTTCTTTGTAAATCTTGGCCCTCTCGTAGGCATCATTTCGCAGCTCTTCCAGCTCACTCAGTTGGAGGAGTCACTTTTTTCCTGCTTCTGTTGGGTCCATATTAAGTTCTTTGATTGCCCAATATGCCTTATGTTCCAATTCGACCGAAAGGTGGCAGGATTTTTCAAAAACAAGTCTGTAGGGAGACATGCCCAGTGGAGTTTTGAACGCAGTCCTGTATGCCTAGAGTGCATCATCCAACCTACTTGCCCAGTCCTTCCTTGTACTGCCCACTGTTCTTTCTAGTATGTGTTTTAGCTCTCGGTTAGTGATCTCAACTTGCCCACTTGTCTATGGATGATATGGAGTTGCCACCTTATGTTTGACCCCACACCTCCTCAACAAGGTATCAAAAACCTTATTGCAAAAATGGCTTCCTCCGTCGCTGATGATGGCTCTTGGAACTCCGAACCTCGAAAATATATTTTTCTTTATGAAC
>CANXYC010441945.1:0-21499 GCA_948193065.1 Aleurites moluccanus | reverse complement strand
TGATTTAGCTACTAATTCTTTTATTTTTGGTAAATTGATCAAAGGGATGTCCAACGTTTCTAGTTCTGTACTAGAAACCTGAGCCGTGGATTCTGATTGGGAGACATCTACTATTGACCTAAAACTGAATTTAGATTTGTTGTAAATAGTATTGATATCTACCTTTGAGAGTTTCCATTCTAAGCAACTCTTGGACGGATCATCGTACTGGAATGATTCTTTCTGTACCAGAGAAGTATCTAAATGGATCATTTCTTCATCTATAGGTCATTCTTCCACATTCATCATGAATAGCTGGGCTGTTCACAGATCATATTCATCTATATCAGTTTCATATTCATAAACTACATCATAAACAGAATTTATGTCAGAATATTCATCTTCTTCTATTGGTTCATAGACAAGATTCTCATCTTCGAAGAAAATTCTTCTAAGATTTTCTTTTCACTTGTTCTTTTGTGGATATACATTTGCTTTGTGATCCTTCGAACCACAAAAGAATTGGATTTGTTCTTTTATAGTATACTCCCAATACATACAATACCATAATACAATTTAATGAATATAAATATATCAAAGTAATTACAATGGAGGCTTCTTGGAGGAATAAATCAAGAAGCTCGATCTTCTAAATTAGCTCCCTCACGAGCTACACTATCACCTGAAATCCACAGAAGAAGAGTGAGCCTTCAACTCAGTAAGATATGAACATGCAATATAAAAGAAATATTTATATATATAAGGTCAATCCAAAGAACATGGGTGAGAAATTATCATATGGTTATGTTTACAAGAACAAAATTGCTCACAATCGAATAGCACTGTCAAATCACATGATAGAACTGCAGAGTACATCAGTAGCCTTGCTACCTATCACAACAGAGTGCATCGGTAGTCCTTGCTACCTTATCGCAAATGCATGTTTGGCCAAGCATACGCCTAGAGCTCATGGTCCCCTCTAGGCGTAACACTGATAAAAATCCTATCAGCTAGGTTTCCAAAGTGCACAATGGACCAATGAATTTACTCTCATTGGGAAGAGCGTTCTATCCATAGGGTTACATGGTTGTAATCTCACAAGAAATCAAATTGGTTACAAGACCATCAACATATAGTATAAAATTCAGTCGAGTTAATAAATGGGTTTCACACGAACTTGGTCCAAGGAAAGATGACCAAGTCATTTACAAGATAATTATAGTAGTCACATGAAATAATTATCATTTATTTGAGAATATCATGGGAATTTCATTTAATAGTTCAATAATGCAATGTCATATAACATGTGAATCATATTGGTAAACATTAAGAAGGCTTGGACATATCATTTCAAGGAAGCAATAAGTATATGCAATGTTCATACTTACCTCTAAACAAGTTTATCCTTCAATTTCCCTCAATAGCTTGCTCAATCAATAATTTCTTCTAATACCTTGAATTCTCTTCTCCTATGAAAATTTCCCTAAATTCTTACAATTAGGGTTTTCTCAATTAATAATACATAATAAAGTTCCTTATAATTTTAACCATCTTATAGTTTCTATTTTTGATTCCCAACATCAATTTAATTCATCTCTTAAAGAAAATCTGAAATTACTTACGAATTTACTGTTCACGCCACTATTCATGATAATCCATAAATTCTGATTTCTCCCACATTAATTATAATTAATAGCATTAAATACTTGCAATAGGTCCTACATACCCATAATTAACTATCCTAACTACCAAAATTTAATTAATCTAGAGAGAATGACATTTGAAGAGAAATTACCTTATTTCTCCAAAAAAAACTGATTCCTTGAAAATTTGCCTTGAAAATAAAGGTTGATGCTTTAGAATATGATAATTTAGTGATTTAATGCATTAATTCTGAGTATTAATGCATTAGAAAATAAATGGAACAAATTTGAGAAGAAACGAAGAAGAATGAAGAAAAGAAGAAGAAAAATCATGAAAGAAAAGCTGCTGGGTAACTGGTTAAATAGGCTACTGCCTCTCAGTTCCGCTACTCCAGCTCACCTTGCCAATCTGCTTCATCAATGCCACCTTGCATAAGCCAGCTCGCAAATGTCACCTCTCATTTCCGGCTCGTAATGCCACTTCGCAAATTCCACTTCACATGTCCAATTCGCATATGCCACCTCGCTAAACTCTCCTCGCCTATTTCCACCTCGCATATGTCACCTCGGCAATGCCTCTTCGCCAATCTCTCCTTGCCTATTCTCTGCTTCGCGAATTGCCACCTCGGCAATCCCACTTCACCAATTCTCCTCTTCGCCAATTGCCACCTCACATTTGTCGGCTGGCAATGCCACTTCGCATATGCTAGCTTGCAATGCCTATTTCGCATAAATAGCATATTCCGCCAAGCAGGAACTCTTTCCTTGTCAACTCATAGTAAACCAGCTCGCAAATAAGCTACAGACATCCAAACTTCCTGATTTTTTTTTTACTTAAAATAGACACTCAGGGGGTCTAACATATCCAAAATTCAAATCAAAATAATATCTATACAAATTATGGTGAATTTCTAAAGTTTACCCTGACTTTACTACCCAAAATTATTTAAACAGGTATGATTAATTCTATTCTCAACTGAGCTATACTTATCCAATTCCCCTGACATTTTATAGCCAACAACATAACACATAAAAAAACATTTCTTATATTTACACTTTTGGCTCATTCAGCCTCAATCATTCCCAGAAAAATTAAACATTCTCAGATTTCTGCAGAAAATAATGAACCAGACAGGTCCTGGTCAAGGAGACATATCTCCTCACACCCATAGAATTTTACAGAACCGTTTTACAGACTTAAAGATGAGATATAAATCTATAACTTTTATATTTTACACTTTACCAAATTATTCCTTTAAAATCATGAAATCAGCCTCACAATCTCCTCTCTGCATACAAAATTTTGGATTCCTCAAAATATTTATATATCCTCAATCAATTCAACAAACATACAATTAATAAAATAACAAAAAAAAAAAATAACAGGTATTACATTTTTTTACTGACTAATTTATATCCTTGGTTGATTTTATGCTATTGATTATATTATTAATTCATGCATGACCATTATTAGATTATTGATATGATTATAGGTATTAGGACTATATAGTGATTGATATTATTTTCTAAGTTGAGAAGTTCACTCATGTCTCCTTCTTTTTTTTTTTTTTTTTTTTTTTTTTTTTTTTTTTCAGATTGCAAGTTGAGCTTGAGAAGTAATTTTAATTAAGTTATTCATGTATTTCATCCTCCGAATTTGAAATTATTTTATGATATTTAATTATTTAAATATTTTCATGTTATTCTATACTATAAACTTTAGAACTCTGCATGTTGTTTATGTTATTTATCATTATGTATAGTTTGGTTAATTGTATGACCATGTTTAATCGTATGAGTTTGGAAGATATATGAATTTCTTCATTATGGATCTTATTATCTTTTGTTAAACAGAAACTAGTTGGTGATATTTCGATATGATTGAAATTATAGTCCTGAGTGGCAAAGTTTAATATCTTATATAAATTCTGCTTAACAGGCAAGCCAATAACTCTTGTTTGTGATAGTTATAGTTATTATATTGCAATTTTATCGTTTAACAATTAATCAAACTTATCATGTGTTCTATAAATTTTATATTTTATCGTTCTTTATAGCCAGTCACTTGCCTTTCGATTTGAGTTTTGATATTTATTGTATTTCTTCGCATTTTTTATTTTCTTCTATTATATTTTTCTTCAATTTTTGTTTTCATATACAGATTTTCATTATATACCTCAAAATTTTTTTTCTCTTCTTTAACAAGGAACATTTTTTTTTCTCTAATCTTTATATGTAAAGAAATTAAAATATTTTTTCTCATACTTATATAATTATGATTTATATATCTTTATTCATTATGTATTGAATAAAAGATCTTATTTCTAAAACCTAAGTGTTTTATTTATCTAAATTCCTAAGTAATTTTATAATAAATCACATTCTATTTAAATTAAAGAAAAATTTAAAATAGAGAAATAAGAAAAGTATTTAATGTAGCACTTTATATTCTTTCAATTGGCTGAATATATATTTGAACTTTAAACTTATGAGTCTCTATAACTTTGCTTCATGATACTCTTATATGTAAAAATATATACTACCATCTTTATGAATTCACATGTATATTTTGAATTTAAATAGTGAGATATAAAAATATAATAGTCTTATCCTCTAAAAATTAACAATTATATTATTTTAATTTAGGTCCTTCTAAATATGTTCAAAAGCAATAGGAATGGGTATTTTGGATAAAAAACCAAAATAACTTAAAATCATCAATATAGATGTTGAACACCATCAACTTCGAGATTAGGGTGCAACATATAGACTTCAAAATTTGTCAATCCTAGGGCGTATACACAACTTGCAGAAACTGTCAATTCAAAAGTTGAGAGTAAAATTTTGGTATGCGTACTCATTAAATGATGAAAAATAAAAATATACAATTAAGTCCTTTATATATGCAAATGACTAACCGTAAATATTTTATGTCCTACTTTAATTAGAATATTTCTTATTTAAGAAAAATTAATAAAAATAGGTAATTATTTATAATAAAATTTACCCTAAATAAAATTGAAAATATAAATTTTATAGTAATCTGAGATTTTTGGTTGTGTTAATAATATCCCCACAATCCTTTAATTGATTGCTCAAGAAAATTGAAAGATTGTACTTTTTATTTTGAGTTGGCCAAATCAATGAATTTCCTTAAATTTTTGCTTGGACTTTAAATAATTGATTGCCTCAACACTATTAAATTTCAATAAGTGAAGCACATTCAGCTCATTATTTATTCTCATTAACCTTGGTTAGCAACATCCATGGTGAAATTGATCCACTTCATTTCTTAACTAAAAAATGGAACGAATGCTATAGTTGACCCGATTAATTTAAAGCAAACAAGTGCAAGATGCATTTAGCACAAATAATTACTTGGCCGACCTAATTTACAATCTAACCCTCTTATTAAAATTTCGTGTTCAAAATTTCTAATATATATATAAATTAGTACTAATATGTATATCCTATAAATAATACATATATTATATAACTAATAGTAAAACCAATATATAACTATAAAATCAATATATCATATAATTACAAATGACAGTAGCAAAATTGAATAAATAAATGTCAATAGAAAAAAATAAATGATCAAATATGCGGATTTTCACATTCTCTCTCCTTGAATATGATTTCGCCCTTAAAATCATGTAACATACTTAAAATATCAAACAAGTGTGGATAACGAGCTTTAATAAGCTCCTCTACTTCCTAAGTACACTCTTCTATTGAATGGTTTCTCTATAGTACCTTAACAGAAGCTACTTCTTTAGTATGCAACTTCTTCACCTGACAGTCTAAAATAACTACTAGTTGCTCCTCGTAAGAATAATTGTTATAACCCGAACAATTATAGTGGAAAACTCAAATCGGGTAGAATTTTTTTTTTTAAATTATCCAGGGAGTAATAACCGAAAATTTATCAAAGATAATAGAAAATAGACATTAGAGTGAATTATACAATTTAAATGAGAATTAAATCGAATATAATGGGTAATATGAATATAGTTGAAAATACTAGAGTATTAAAATTATAGCAAAGTAAATTAAAAATACTTAAGAGTTAATTAATGGATTAATTACTAATTAAGCAAGGATTAACCTAAAAGTCAACAAAAGTGGCTATATATATATATAAAATTTAAAATAATTTTATTTTCTTTAATTTTTTTTATTTCTTTTCCTTAATTACTTTTCTCTAATTTTTTTATTGGGCCATTTGTTACATATATAGATAAATATGATAAGAAGCCATCATCTTCTTTAATTTCTTCTCCCATGGCCGAAATTTCATGCTCTTCTCCATTGAAATTTCTTCTTCCTAACTTCCTAAAATCACATGATTTAGCATAAATTCCTTCACAAATAATTCTTCCCCCAATCTCTAATTGAATTATTTGGGTTTAGATAGATATTTGGTGCAATTTTTCTCCAAGGTAAATTTCTTAACAAGTTTTGAAATTCATTTTTGATGAGTTATTTGAATGATTAAATGATTGGGTGATATGTTTAAAGTAGAGAAAGGGGGAATTTTGAAATTTTATGTCTCAGGAATTTCCTATGACTTGGCAGAAATTTTGGGCTCTATTTTTGTGTCCTTAGAGATAGAATTTGAAAATATTCAAAACATAAAAGTTGTAACTGTGTATGTGTATAATATATGTTATTCATAAAGTTTTGACTGAATCCTTCTGTGCTAGGAGATATGAGTCTCCAAATATGACTGACTCGGATAGGGTTTCATTTATGTGAAATTCTTGAGACTCAGCAGAAAGTTAGAGATAAGTTTTGAGATCTTTAATGTAGGAATTTGACAATATTTAAAACATGAAAGTTGTAGATATCATGTCAGTAATATTTTGTCTTTTGAAAGTTTTGTCAAATTTTCAACGTATTGTTAACTATGGACTCCTGAGACAGACTGGCTCAGGTTAGGGATTTCATAAATGTAACCCTTCTAAAATTGGTAAATATGAGGACCTTAGGATCCGAATCAGGGGAAAGTCAAAACATGAGAAATGTGTCATTATGTCTTAGCTAAAATTCAGTAAAAACAGAGTAGCATTTGGATCTTCACATAATGAGTTATAAATGAAATTTTAGGGTATGTTTGGGTAGAAATTTCAGGATTTTTGAATGTTGTTTAGAATTTAGGTTTGCTTGTTGTATTGTAATGTAATTAGGTTCCTAAATTGAGATTTATGCTTGTTATAGCTGCACAAAGGAGAGATAAAGGAAAAGACAAGGAAGTGAAAGACCACCCTTTTAGTTTGTGCTAGGTGGTTGGACACATTGTAATTTTGGGGTGAGTAACATATACGTTTCTTTACTTGTTGTCTTTGTATATTGTTTCCTTGAATTTTCCCTAAGAAATTATACTATTATTAAAGTTTCTTGATTATGTAGCCATTGTTAATTGAATCCTTGATAAATAGAAATGTATTGATTGATGTTCATTATTGGACAACATTTTTACTTACCTTATATATGGGACCATTGACAATACTACTCTTCCGATAGGGTAGATGTTTATTCATCGGGCATTATGCACAGTGTATTGCACTTGGGACCCTATTTAGGAGGGGGTTAAGGTCCTAGACATACAGGCTGATCAATTGTATAACTATTGATATGCTACTTAACTGCAGCCTCTGTCCATTATTCATTGGATTTTGCTAACTATCATGGATATAGAACATTTGGTTCACAGTCTTTTCTTGCAAGTGACCAATGTTATTGATTATATGATTGTTCCTATTGAACCATATTGTACTTGAAATTTGATATTGAATTTTATTGGAGACCTTATTTCTTGGCATTAATATTATTATTTTGAAATATTGTAAATTGTTATTGAATGACTTTCTTTGTGAGCACCTAGCCTCACAAGTGAAGGAATAAATATGTTATTCACTGAGATTTGTCTCACTCCTTTGTGGTTTATCCTTTTTTAGGGTTTGATAGGTAGTGACGATTCCATTTCCTCTCTCTTCCTTTAGGAGTGGAATTTGCCTTATCTATGTAATGACTCTTTAATTGTATTTATGGGTCTTTCTTTAATAGCTCCATGGTATGTAATAATGAATTTAGTATTGATATTGTAAAGATGAAGCTATGTTAATGAGATGTAATTATTACACTATATATACAGTGTAAAGTATTGGATTGGAAAAAATGATAACAAATGTGGAATGTACATTATAGTATGAGATGAGTATGGAAATAGAACTGTTGATTTGTGTAGGTTGTGTTAATGTTGGTTATGAAGAGAGGGACTTTGGGTCCTGGGTATTAGATTGAAAAAGTGGAGTAGTTATGGCAAATTTTCTGTAGAAAATGCAGAATGGGGTTCTATGGGTTTAGATGGCCTTATGCCTTCCCCATACCCTTGGACCATCATATCTCCTGAAATGGGGGATGTGACACTTAGTTACGCCTGCGACTTTCCTGTAACGACCACAATTCACAGTAGTGCCTGCTACTCTAACAGTAACGCCCATAAGTTTTGCTCTTCTAGGGACTTAGGCTATTGTCTTCCTTAGTAGCAGTTACGACTTCCACATTCACACCTGCGACTCGTTTGTTGTGGCTATGACTTTTCAGTAGCACCCGCTACTTCTACATTTCCTGCAATATGGAATTGATGATTTGTTTTGTGCACTTCTCAAAGTATGCTCCCCTTAGCTTGTGCACTTCATGTCAAATGTGTTAAACCTATGATTTATCAATGATTATAATTTCTTATGGCTTAACCAACTCAAACAAATTGTTAGTATAATTAACACATTGATTTATTTTATTATCATCAAAATCAACATTGAACACAATGGGGTCTAACAATCTCCCCCTTTTTTATGATAATAAAACCATACATACAAATATTTAAGAAATAAGCAAAATAACTCGATTAATTAAATACAAACACTTGTATATATATAAAATTTTCCACCTTTTTGATATCATCAAAAAGATTTTGTACTCCCTTTTAAAATAGAATAGCTCAATACAAAATGGGGTTATAATGATTTCTCTCCCTTTTTCAAGTATTTCTCCCCCTTAATAAATTAAAAGATGTTGAAGGGCAGCTCAAGGGATCATCAAAGCAAGTTTGTACAAAAATTATTTAATCTAAAGATTCAAGCACAATTATCACAATAATATACACATATACATAGTCTCAATATATTCAAATAATTTATCACTCAAATCAATAGGCATTATTATAGTGGTAACACATATTCAATCAATGAATATTTATAGTCTAGAGTTACCACTTGTAGCCATGACATTTAACCTCTTGAGGAAGGTGAGCCTATGTTGAGTTGTGACATCCATTGCACATCATTTTGCTCCTTTTTTCTTGGCATTTCAAATAATATGAATTCTTCATCATCATTTGATTTCTCAAAATTCTGCATATAAGAAGAAGTTTTTGGTATCCATTTTATTTTGGGTCCTCGAGGATTAGCCTTTGTGCCTTTAGCAACTCAAACTAATTTGATGTTTTGTTACTTCTTTTTAATAGCACTGTTATGAATAATATGATTATATTTATGATATGTCATATTATTTCCAATGCTATATGAATTTTGCCTTTTTATTTTGCAAAAATAATATTTGTGTCCATAACCATTACATGAATAGCAATATCCATTAAATTTGTGATTATGACTATGTATGTGATGTCATTGACCATTTTTGCAAGTTTGAGTCATATGACCATGAGAATTATAAGAATGATCATATCTAATGAATGGAGCTACGTGTCACGTCCCAAAAATGGAACATGACAGTCCTAGGGTATGGAACACGCATATATAACCAACACCCCTATAACTCCTTCTATAAACTCATCAACCATCAGTTTTCATATTTTATCCCCATCTCAACTCCAACACATATTTCTCATATCGAAATCTATCATCAAACATTTAATTATATAATTCATAATATGCTAATTAATTAATTTATATTATATATTTTCATATCATACACAATAATTATTGACTAGTCTAGTTAACCATGAAGCTTATAACATATAATAAAAGAGTTATGTTTAAAGATATTTATATAGTAAAGAAGTCTGGTTCCTTTGAAGAAGAATGAAACCTCGAAACCGCTACTATTTACCTCTGA
Organism: Aleurites moluccanus; assembly: GCA_948193065.1. Lineage (NCBI taxonomy): Eukaryota > Viridiplantae > Streptophyta > Magnoliopsida > Malpighiales > Euphorbiaceae > Aleurites > Aleurites moluccanus. The sequence goes on along the minus strand of CANXYC010441945.1, from coordinate 11,732 downwards.
CTTGAAAAATGTCAAACTACTAAAGGGGTGAGTTTTACAACTCAGTGAGCTATAAATATATTATTATGCTATAAGGTTAGGTAAAGAACAAGATAATCCACCAAACATTCATCTCAAAAGTACTAAGTAACAAATAAAATAAACAAGGTAGTCAAGGTCACATAATTCAATGATTAGGCAGAATGAAGGAAAAATAAAACATAACAGATATAAGCCCTCGTACTCGTATAAATCTCATTAGCTACACTTTTAGTATCTTAAACTCATGAAATGACATAAGCCTGATAAGACCTTATGGCTAGGACTTAACCCTTCCTAGCTAGGGTTATAAATATATATCAATATGCACATTACCGATGGTTCTCACCCACTACCCCATCGGAAGGTAGCTCTGTCATGTCATTGGATATTTAATACAATAGTGGCTATGGATACAATTAGGCTCAATTTAATGTCAATATAATAAGAAATTCATATCAAACTAATTAATTTCTCAATGAACAAATTGGATAATATAATATACGTCAACAATAATACTATATAAATCAATAAGAAAATTTCAGATAAAATGGAATCATTACCAAAAGATTAGGCTAGGTCTTGGCATCGTTTAAATCAAAGGTTCAAATGGTGTCAAAATTTGATTGAAACATTTGGTGAATTATAACTTGGTTTCTTTGAGACATTTAATCAAACACATGATAGGTATGAATTTAACAAGCTAAAGGTAAGGGTTTTGGGCAATGTTGACTAGGCCAATTCAATTATTCAACAAGAACATGATCTCAATGAGACAATCAAGAATGAAACTCATTCAAATACTAAGTGAAATGGGTAAAATATGGCATGAAAAACAAGCAAAATTCAAGGAAAAATCCCTTTGGATTATTAGGCCAACATAAGGAAAAAGGAAGGAAATTTTCATAATTTTAAATATGGTGATTTTTATGCATAATAATACATTTATAACTCACCTCAAGGCTTAGTTTGATCAAAAACACCTTAAAGCAATAAAATTCACCTTAGGCCAATTTGTCCTTCATCCTCCCTTCCTTCACCATTTTCAATTTCCTTTAATTCTACATTATTCAATTCACATGATTTAGGCTTAATTTAGCATAAGCATATATAATTTAGGTTTATTTAGAATTAAACTCAACTCTTTCAATTTTTGAATTTTGACATAAACCCTAACCTAATGAGTTTCTATCTACTATCATCTTTATGTTTATATTTTCATATATGTTCATTAATTATCATCAAACTACTCATTTCTGTTGGAAAGAAATAAAATAGAAGTAAATTACCTCAAATTTCTTCAATTTTTCAACTTTGCTCCCTTTAATTATTTTGATTTTTCTTTAGGTTTTTGGTAATAATTCTTATAGCTATTAGGTGTTTTTGGTTTAGAATTGATGTAGGATTAATTAGGTTTTAATTTGGGTGAAATTTGATGGTTGAATTTTTGGTTAGAAATAAAGAAAAACGGAAGTGAGAAAGGAAATGGTGGTTTCGGCCATGTAGAGAGAGAAAGAAGAAATTTTAGAGTTTTATAGAATTAGAAGATATTTATGAAGTTTTGATAATTGCACTTTAACCCCTCAACTTTTATTATTTATAAATTGATCCCAAAACTTTTAATATTTATACTTTAGCCTAAAAACTTATTTTAAGTATTAATAGTTTCCATAATTTATTCATCATATAAATTTTAGGTCTCATAATTAATTTGGTGAAATTCTATGTTTAATTATTAAAATATTATTTTACCTTAAATTGTCTAATTAAGTACTAATAAGTTAATTATACTAGTTTTAAGGTCTTATATGTAATTACTAAAACATTCGTGGTATTACACTCTACCCCTTTCATTAAAATTCGTCCTCAAATTATAACTAAACATAGCTTATTTATAAAACATCTAGATATATCTAGTCCGTATATCAGATTCACTTTCCCACGTGCACTCTTCTATCAAATGATTCTTCTATGGAAATTTAATCATCAGTATCATCTTATTTCGAAGTTGCCTAACTTGTTGATCCACTATTTTGATTGGTGTTTCTTTATAAGTTAGGTCTTCATCTACTTAGATGGCCCGCGGTTGAAGCACATGTCATGGATCCGAAATATATTTGTGAAGCATAGATATATGGAAGACTGGATGCACATGACTGAGTTGTGGTGGAAGTGTCAGCTAGAAAGAAACATTGCCAACTCTATCCATAATTTCAAATGGCCCCATATAACTTGGTGATAACTTTCCTTTCTTGCCAAATCGTATCACGCACTTCATTAGTGAGATGTTGAGAAATATATGGTCACCCACAGCAAAGTGAATATCTTTATGCTTCAAATCTTTATAATTCTTTTGTCGATTAAAAGTTATCTTCATCCTTTCTTTAATAATGGGGACTTTCTCCATTGTTTTCTTAATCAGCTACGAATCTTCTAATTGTTTCTCTCCCGGTTCAATCCCAACAAACTGGTAATCTGTATTTTCTACCATATAATGTCTTATATGGTGCCATGTCAATGGAAGAATGATAGCTATTATTATAGGTAAATTCAATTAATGGTAAATACCGATCCCAATTACCTATAAAATTAAGTACACAGCCGTAGCATATCCTCTAATGTCTAAATAGCTATTGATGGAAAGCTGTACTAAAATGTAGTTGAGTACCTAATGTTTCCTAAAATTTCTGCCAAAATCATGAAGTAAACTAAGTCCCTCGATCCGATATGATAGACAATAGTATCCCGTGTAGTCTGACTATCTTATCAACATATAATTGAGCAGCCGAGTAGGTTGTATTGACTTCAAAAAAATGGGCAGATTTAGTTAGTCGATCTACAATCACCCAAATAGAATCATAACCATGTTGGGTTTTCGATAATCCTACTATAAAATCCATTGTCACCTGATCCCATTTCCATTCAGGTAACTCAATTTCTTGAAGTAATCCTTATGGCTTTTGATGCTCGAATTTTATTTGCTGACAAGCCTAGCAGGTGGATACAAATTTAGCCACATCTCGCTTTATATTAGGCCACCAATAACATACTTGTAAATCATGATACATTTTTGTCACTCTATAATGGACATTATAAGACGAGAAATGTATTTCCTTCATAATTCACTCCCGTAGCTCGTCCATATTTGGTACACATAATTGTTGCCCATATTTTAATAAACCATTATCCACCATGAAATTAGGAGCTTTTCCTACTTTCACATCTTCTTTTAGCTTCACCATCTGTGGATCTCGATCTTGTGCTACTTTAATTTCTTCAATCAACAATGATTTGATCGCAAATTAGGCTATCAAAGTCTGGTTTCAATCCTAGGTAACTATCTCTAATCTAACTCCCATGACTAACAATTCTTTCATTTCCTTTATCAACGGTCGTTGTGAACTAGCAATATGTGCCAAACTTCTCATTGACTTTTTGCTCAGTGCATCAGCTACTACATTAGTTTTGCCTGGGTGATATAGGATCTAACAGTCATAATTTTTCAATAATTCAACCATCATCGTTGTCGTAGATTCATATCTTTCTGCTGAAAAATATACTGAAGACTCTTTATGATTTGTGTATATATCACATTTCTCCCCATATAAATAATGTCTCTATATATTCAATATGCAAATACTACAACTATCATCTCCAAGTCATGAGTCGGATAATTCTATTCATGTTTCTTCAGCTGTCGTGATGCATATGCAATCACTTGACCATTCTATATTAGTACACATCCCAATCCAACTCTAGACGCATGACAATACACTGAGAAATCTCCAGTCCCGAATGGTAATGCTAACACAGGTGTACAAGTGAGACAATTCTTCAATGTCTGAAAGCTCTTCTCACATTCGTCTGTCCATACAATTTTCTCTTGTTTCCGCGTCAATTTGGTCAATGGAGCTACTATTTTGGAGAAATCTTTAACAAATCTCTTGTAATATCCAGCCATACCCAGAAAACTTTGAACCTCTGCAACATTAGTAGGCCATAGCCAATTTGCTGCTTCTTCTACTTTTTTGGATCCACCTTAATTCCATCCTTACTCACCACATGTCCAAGAAAACATACATCAGTGAGCCAAAATTCACACTTCGATAATTTGACATATAATTTGTGCTCCGTAGAGTTTGAAGCACTATCTGTAAATGTTCCTCATGTTCCTTCTTACTCTTAGAATAAATAAGTATATCATCAATAAATACAATGATAAACTTATCCAGATAAGGCTTAAATACCTAGTTCATCAAATCCATAAATGCAGCAGGGGCATTGATTAACCCAAATGTTAACATCAAGAAATCGTAATGACCATATCAGGTCTGGAATACAGTCTTTGGCACATCTTGTTTTTGGATTCTCAATTAATGATATCCAATCTAAGGTCAATTTTATAGAAATAACAAGCACTTTGCAACTGATCAAATAAATCATATATCCAAGGTAACAAATATTTATTCTTGATGGTCACTTTATTTAACTATCAATAGTCGATGCACATCCATAGTGATCCATCTTTCTTTTTGACAAATAAAATTGGTGCACCTCACGGTGAACTGCTAGGACGAATAAACCCCTTATCCAATAATTCTTGTAACTACACCTTCAATTCCTTCAACTCCGAAGGAGCCATTTGGTAGGATTTGTGTCCGAATATACATCTATTTCAAATTCTATCTCCCTTTTTGGTGGTTATTAAGGAAAATACTCAGGGAAAATGTCGGGAAACTCATTAACAATTGGGATTTGATCTATCCCTTTAGGAGCTACGCTGATATCCATCACATTCGCCAAATACACCATACAATCCTTCCGTAGAAGTCGTTGTGCTCCAATGACTGATGTTAGTTTGGTTTGAGTATCACATTTATTACCCTGATATACAAATTTATCTTATCTCTTTGATTAAAATTCTATGTTTTTCCCATAATAGTCCATAACAACATGATGATTTGTTAAACAGTCCATACCTAGAATCACATCAAGTTCAAGCAATGATAATTCAATAAGGTCTACCAATAATTTTTTACCCTCGATCTCAACTTCACACCCCCTATACACATATTGCACATCTATACTCTCACCTATAGTAGTGGTTATTTCTACGCGTATATGCATTAATTGTTTCTCTTTACCCAGTTTATTAGCAAAACATGGTGAAACAAATGAATGCGTAGTATCAGAGTTAAATAATACTTGTGTCGACATATGTTGAATATAAACCATACCTATAACCGTAGTATTTGACTTATGTGCTTTTTTTGGGTTCACTGCAAACACCCTGCCTTGACCTCGTCCTGCAGGAACCTGATTAGTACTCTGACTCTGACCTTGCCCTTTGCCTCTACCTTCTAATCCTCTATTCTCATTATGACCCATATGAACTGTAGGTTGAGAAGCAACAGTGGTGGTTGGTCTATTGCCACACATAGGACAATTTCTGATAAAATAGCCCTGCTGGCCACATTTTAGACAAGCACCCGTCTATAATCTGCACTCTCCACTGTGTTTTCTACCACAAATAGCACATGTCAAAAGATTTGATGCTGGTGGTGCTGATCTCATAGTACCACTAGGAAATCCCGATGCATTAGATTCAGTAGTGTTTCTATTATGTCCCCGTCTTTATCCTCAGTAGGTTGACTCTGACTGGTTCTAACTCCTGCTTTTGGTTGTCTGGACTGAAAGTTGCATTCTCTCTTCTTCTGCTGTCTGTCTACTCTGTTCTCTTTCTTCTATTTCTTCTTTATATCTAGTCTCAATCTATATCGCCTTATCAATTAATTTTATCAGTGAAGTAAATTCCACAGCTACCAGTGCACTGTGAAGAGAAGTATATAGTCCTCGTCGAAATCTATCAATCAAATTCACCTCGGTGGGTACAACTTTAATAGCATATTTACTCAACTGTATGAAGTCATCAACATACTCTGAGACACTCATATTATTCCGTCTCAGTTGCTCAAACTAAATCAATCTACTACTTTGTACCCCTTCTATTAAAAACTCATCCATTAATGCCCTCCGGAACTATTCCTATGTTAGGGCTGCATCACTATATAGCTGATTCTTAACATGTGTAACAAACCATCTCCATGCATTTTCTTTTAGCAATAAACCAACCAACTCTATGGCCCTAACATTAGAATAGGGAAATCTATTGACTACCTTCTCCACTTGTTCCAAAAATTCACTGGGATCTTCAGTGGACTTTCCTCTGAATTTTGGTAACCCCAACTTTATAAAATTAAACATAGTCACACCTCCCTCATCAATAGCCCGTCACCTCTCTAATCTAGCTACTAGTTCCATCGGTGAAACTACAGATTTAACAGGTGGGGGTACTACTGCAGGTGGAGGACTTAGTGCTAGTGGGGGTTCCTGTTTTACCTTTCTTAGTTCTTCATTTTCCCTCCTTAAGGCTTGAATTTCCCTTAATAATGCTTCTACATTTCCTTTCCCTACAGGTTCTTCTATTCCTAATTCTTGTACTCGTCTTCTTATTTGAGATGGTTCCCCTACTTCTTCCCACACTAAAGACTTATTAGAGGCTATTTCAGGTTCTTTTCTAGGCATCTCTACTCTACCTTTACCTCAACCACGGGGTCTGCCATGGGGTCTAACTCTGGGCATCATTTTTTATCATTATAAGAAAAACACAAAAATTATCACGTAACGGTTACCACAAAATATACACATATATAACAAATGCTGCAAATGACGAAATGAAAACCTTTGCTCCATAGTTTTACCTATATCCTAATAGTACATGCTTATCTAATATATTGATAAACCTAAACTCTGATACCACCTTTGTCACATCTCAAAAATGAAACATGACAGTTATAGGGTGTGGACACATTATATATATTCATATCATACACAATAATTACTAACTTGTCTAGTTAACTATGGAGTTTGTAACATATAATAAAAGAGTCATGTTTAAAGATATTTAAATAGTAAGGAAGTCTGGTTCCTTTGAAAAAGAATGAAACCTCGGAACCACTACTATTTACCTTTGACCTGAAAAATGTTAAACCACTAAAGGGGTGAGTTTTACAACTCAGTGAGCTATAAATATATTATTATGTAATAAGATTAAGTAAAGGACAAGATAATCCATCAAATGTTCATCTCAAAAGTAATAAATAGAAAATAAAATAAATAAGGTAGTCAAGGTCACATAATTCAATGATTAGGCAGAATAAAACAAAAATAAAACATAACAGATATAGGGTCTAGTACTCGTATAAATCTCATTAGCTACACTTTTAGTAGCTTAAACTCGTGAAATGACATAAGACTAATCAGACCTTATAGCTAGGACTTAACCCTTCCTAGCTAGAATTATAAATATATGTGTGCACATTGCCGATGGTTCTCACTCACTACCCCATCAGAAGGTAGCTTTATCTTGTTATTGGATATTTAATATAACAGTGGTTATGTATGTAATTAGACTCAATTTAATGTCAATATAATAAGAAATTCATATCAAACTAATCAATTTCTTAATGAACAAATTGGATAATATAAGATATGTTAACAATAATACTATATAAATCAATAAGGAAATTTCATATTGTGAACACTCATTTTTTATACCCCTCAGACTCATGCCAAGTCGATCGGCATAAACCGGAACCAAATCCGCTCTTAGACGAACTTAGAAATCATCAGAAAGGGTCTGGACTTTTGCTGCCACCCTAAAGGGAGGCATTGCCGCCATCCTTAACACCGCCCCCCTTTGGCGGTGCCACCAGCCCCCTTCAGTGTTGCTGCCGACACCCTTCGGCAGTGCCGCTAACCCCCTTATGTGGTGCTGCTGGTACCCTTCAGCGGTACCGCCAAAACCCCTTAGTGATGCCGCCAGCACCCTTCGGTGGTGTCGTCGCCCCTTTCGACTGTGTCGCCGGACCATTTTTTTTTGCTGCTGCCACTCCCTTTTGGCCATGCCGCCATCCCCTTTGGGCGGCGCTGCTACCCCCTCCGGTGGCACCAGCTTGCTTATAAATACTTGACCCCCTTCAACTTTAAAATGGCCCCGAAATCTCTTGAAGTCAAATTTTTCTTCTCAGATTTCTTCTATTCTCCCTCATATTCCTATTTCTTCTTATTTCTTTAACTCTCTTTGAGTTTTAAGAATAATCATTTAAGGTGTGTGGAGCCAATTTTCTTTAGTTCTCTTTGAGCTAAAGAAGGACCAAACCCAGAGCGTGTGGAGTCGCAAAATTATTTTCAATACAAAATCACTCTATTGATTTGCTTGTTTTTGAATTATCAAATAAAAGACAATCCGACCATCTTCCCCGGCTTCAACCGATCCCAAATGGAGTTTTGATCCAGACGAGCAATCTGACCGCTACTTTCCCAAAAATCCAGATAAAAGACAATCCGACCGTCTTCCCAGGCTTTAATCAATCCAAAGTGGAGCTCCAATCCGGGTGAGCAATTCGACCGCCACCTTCTCAAAGACTAAGGGAGAAGGTATCATCTTCTAACTCATCTTTTTTACTTTGATATAGCATCAAAATAAAGAATCAAAACATGATAAATTGGGCATAAATCAACCCTCATTCTCAAGAAGGGAGAACTGCGTGGGTTTTGATTTCCATTCAACGGGATACGTAGGCAAGCTATCTAACAGCTTCAAATCCAAAAAGGTCAAAGCGATCTCTTTTCTATTAATTGCTTTATTAATGGTTTTATTGAATGTATTCTTTGGGGAATGTGTGATCAACCTAGAATTCATAAGGGCTAGAGTTGATATCCCCTATTTTGAGATTCTTGAATTGTAATAATTTAAATTATCGCTCTCTTAACTGCTTTACTGCTTTTACCACTTTCATCCATCCATTGCTCATGCATCTTTATATCTCATCCTTTAAACTACTCATAAAAATGTTGTAAATCAAGGTTAAAATTAGAAGCCAAGTTCAACCAAAAACCTAGTCTCTAAATCATCTTTGGTTTCAAAGACTAGTGCACTTTATTTCCTTTGGGATAAAATTGGAATCAAAATGGGTTTTTTATCTTAAATTTTTCCAACAAAAATAACTTAAAGTGGCAACTTTGAAACATCAAAATCATTTTCAAAAAAGGTGCTAAGACCGCCTCCTCTGTAAGAAATCATTCCAAAAAATGAGCATTCCCGATCTCCTCCTCGGGACATAAGGAGTGCTCGGGTGAGGCCTCATAGATGGCGACTCCACTGGAGATGAACTTTTTCAAAAGATAAAGAGGACTACCAATTGGTTGAAAATATTTTCAAAAGTGACTTTTTACTTGGCTTTTAGTTTAACTTTGATTTTCATGCATCACTACATCACCAGTTATGAAATTCAACCTTTGGATAGTGAGTAGCATTGATTTGACAACTCTTTTTGAGTATGTTGGGAGATAGCAAAAGCATCCACCCTGCGACAAATCTTCAAATCCTTTTTGAGGTGTAACGAGTAGTCATACTATTGGACCTACACGAAACTTATTGTTTCACATTTGGTTAGGTATATTCACTGCTCTAATGTGACGGGTACCCCTTAAACCAAACCACCTAGCCTTCATGTAATGAACATTCGACCTTGGACCTTAGGGACCATGAACCATGATAATGTTAAACTGTCATCATGAATCAATTTTTTTTTCATACACATGCATAACCATGCATACATACACAACCATGCATTCATGCATTTGCGGACTGAGAACCAATGAAGTCAGTGGTCAAATCAAAACCTACAAAATCTCAAACCTCGCCTAGTCTAAGTCCTTTTTCCCATCTTTGCCTAGGTTTTGTTTAGACCACTACGATCTTGTCATGGCCTAATCTTAGACCATGACGGTCCTAGGGTATGGGTAATGCCAAAGGTGACCAGTACCTCGAAGAACCCATGTTATTATTTTAACTTAACTTTTACAATCATTACTTAACTTGTGATACATTTTAGGTGATAATTTTTTTTAAAACATCATAATAATCATGCAGAAAAACCGACAGAGTTTCCTTTGTAACTCTGACTTAAGCTATCCACAAAACACATAAATTTGCACTCCCAATATAACATACATCCCCTTATAACCTCCATTGGTCAATCACAACTCAATAATCACTTCAATATTTTCATTCATCATACATATCATATATACATCATATCAATTTCTCATGTCATAAATATGTACAACATATACCTTATCATGTTATATATGATTACCATTTGATAATTTTAGACACTTTCCTTTGAGTCCATCCAAACTCTCTTTACATTATATACCAAGGAACCTCTATACACAGGAGTGACCTCAAATACATACATCTGTGATCCAAGGCTAGAGATGATGTAGCCAATGGATGACTGCCTCACTGAGGTCCTGAAAATATGTAACCACTGAAAGGGTGAGTATATATATATATATATATATATATATATGAGTATGCAATATTATTCATGACAGTCATATCTATCCATTAATGATCTGTAAATAAGAATGCTGGTGATAGCATGATGAAATACATATCATGAACCATAATGCATATAATATAATAGGAGCCTGTAACATATCAATTTATATCATATAGTAAATTGTGACTTCACTTCCGTTCCATCCCATATCCATCCAATCACACCATTTCCAACCAATCATACCATGGCATAGGGAATTTACCCCTCCCTAGCAAAGGTCATAACATATATCTGTGATCACAGCCGATGGTTTATTTCTACACCATCGAAGTAGTCCTGTTATAACATATTATATGCAGATGTCTCATATAGCAATGAATATATTAAAATAAGTCTCAAATATGACTTAAATGATGATATATATCATTATAAGACCCAAAAAAATGGTCTGGCTCAATTTCATATTTTTGCCCGCCGGGGTCTAGTTTGCGCTGCCGCAACTGGCTCCCAAATTACGGGTCTGTTTCTCATTTTTCAGGCACTTTCTGGTTTGCCTTGAAATTAATATTAACATGGCATTTTCTTTGTACCAATAACAAGTACATATATATAAAAGACAATTGGGCTTGGTTTCAGGTCAAAAAGCCTTTTAGAATAAATTTTATAGCAATTCAAAGTTTATGCCAATTATAGGCATTTCAGAAGCTCTGTTTTAGGTCAAATTGACAAATTTGCCCAAAAATAGATCATTAATGGTTTTCAAGCAAGGTTATCATTTCATATGCATAAATGCATGACTTATGAATGAATAATGCATCAATCATATATATAGACTCACCTCTATCACAAATTCCCAAATGCCACTCAATCAGGCCTAGTTAGCTCGTGACTCCCCATCCGCAGCCCTAGCTTGGGATGATTCTCCTATAACAATCAAATTGGTCTTATAAGACTCATATCCACTATAAACCATATCAAATCACATATAACATCATATTCAAGCATATCAGCATGCATAAACATATATCAACACGCATAAACACACATTGACCCATATTACACTTTAAAGGCTCTATATCACTCTTTTAAAACTTTTCATATTTTTTATGCATCAAATGCATTTCTATCATCATATATCACTCACATTACACATATTCATCATTTTAAATGCTAAGTTATAAACTTCCAAGTACTTAGCTCAATATTCCATACCAAACATACACAAATTTCCAATTATGCTTCAAATCACTTATACCATTCAATCTTCTGACATTTAACCTTACACATTTCAATCATTTTAGC
>CANXYC010441943.1:0-16232 GCA_948193065.1 Aleurites moluccanus | reverse complement strand
TTTTTTTTTTTTTTTGTTTTTTTTTTGTGGGGTGTGTTTTTGTTTTACCATTTTTTTTTTGGTGTTTTTTTTTTTTTATCGCATTTTTTCCCAAAATTAAAAAAAAAAAAAAAAAAAAAAAAAAAAAAAAAAAAGGGAATCCTATTTAAGATATGGGATGAGGCATTTGGGTCCCAATTCTTTGAAATTTTGAGTTGGAAGATGACAAAAGTAATCATCTTTGGGGGTTCATTTTTGTCAAAAGTGTGGGGATCCCTTTTAGCCATCCAAAAAAGTTTCCTTGATGAAAGATTTCCTTTTGATTTGAAATGAAAACGGTGCCTTAGCCATGACAATTACTTCTACAATTTTCAATAATTATCTTGACCGATTTTTTTTTTAATAAAAACATTAGCATCCCCCTTAATTAGCATTAATGCAGATGAACATTCTGTTTAGAATATTCTAACATTAGCATTTATCAGAATGTTCATTTTTCTTTAACATATGTTCTATACTTTAGAATGAGTATGTTATCTTTAGCCTGCTGTCTGATTGAGGATGAACTGTTTTTTCAAGCCTAATGTTTTGCTTTCTGCCTGAACTTCTGTAGTCTTTCCTATTTATGGGAATAAGCTTGAGAAAGGGCAAGGAACTTTCCATGACTAGAATAATAAACAATAATTTTTATGTATTGGGTTTTTAAATTTTTATTTACTTGCATTGAATTTTCAATTTTTTTTTTCACATTGAGAACTTCTTTAATGATAAAAATAAAATTGATGAGAATTTGGTAACACTGACTTAAAAATATTAAAAAATTTATATTAATTTTAAGTTATATAAATTATTTAATTATAAAAAAAATTATTTCTACATCTCTAAACTTTTCAAGTTTTATTTATTAGACAGTGTGCTTTTTTTAAAAGAAATATAATATTAAAGTAATTTATTCATTGTAGATACATAATTTCTCATTAATTTTATTTTTACTATGTAAAAAAAAAATTCTTAATGTGAAAAAAATTAAGGTTTGATAACTAACAAATAAAATTTATAAATTTAATAAATAAATAATATAAAATTTAAGAGTTTCAAAATGCGACTCTCTTTTAAGAATGTATATGAACGCAATTAACATAATAAATATGTATATAATAAATTATAATATAATTATAAAACATTACTTATAATTGAAAAAAATTTTAGTTGAAACTTATTTAAAGGGAAGAAGATAAAAATCAATAAGAGTTGTGTTTTTTTATATTTGTATTTTTATATTTTTGATATTTTTTATTTTTCTTATTTAATTTTGATAGAAAATTTAATTTTAGGTGCTTTTTAAGATATTATATTAGTATTTATTTATTTTTCAATTTAAGTTAGTTTTGATTTATTTTTCTTATTTATGTAAATACGGTGATTTATTTTATTTTTGAAATCAATTATCATATTAAATTATTAAAAAAATTTTAAAATTATTTTATATATATAATCATGTAAATTTTATGGTTGAAATAGATACCTATTAGTTTAATATTTACCTAGAATCAACACAGGAATAATAGTGAAACCCCCATATCCTTCATTCTTCAAAGTATTAGCAAGGATAAAGCCTGAAATGAACGCAGGCAACACCAACCCTTCTTCTCTTACCTGTTAATATGTTTTAAATTAAGGGCAATGTGCAGAGAAAAGAGTGAAAACAGATGCTCTAACTAAGAATTCTATTCAGATTTGATGAGAAGGCAGAATTGTACCTTGACAGATACGGACTTTTAAGTAGAGCAATGCCAGTGCTTTACCATACGGATGGTCGACAGAAAATTCAACTGCAGTTACAAAATCCTGTTCATTTCTCTGCTTCTCACATTGTTTGGACTCGAAATCCAGAATTTTTTTTTTTTTATCTCTACCAAGAAGATAGGTACAATACATGATCTGCTGGTCGCTCAGAGTGAAATAATAATAGACTCTAGGCTCAGCCTTAGCCAAAGAAAATTGAGTAGTAAATAAGACTCTATTAAACTGAAAGCATGATCCATATCAAAGTTGAGGAGACATATATGCAATAATATACCCAAATCTCAAGCTTCTGGGTCAATTTTACTAACCCACATGGAGAGTTTTCATGATGTAATGTAATAGAGGCCTCATAAATTACAAGATGGACAAAATAATCTATTATTGTAAAGGAAATTTATGATTGAGAATACATTTACAATACAAAGCAATTAAAAGAAAGCATACGATAAGCCAAAAATGATTAGCATCCTACTGCCCATGAGCTCAAAGAGATGGACATCATCATCAGAATTTGTTTTAAGATGAAGGCGCCACTGAGAATCCAGACCACTGAGCCCCATAAACTCTGCAAGCACGTGTTTCACCAGGTTTTATAGCTCCAATTACTTGCTTCTTAAGAATGCTGTGTCGAGTCCCTGAACATGACCAAAGCCAGAAAATAATACAGCTGGAGCTTCAGAGTATATGGTAACTTGCTGCTACTAGTATCACATACCGATGGAAAGACGCACAATAAGTAAACATTATTACCAACGGATTCTAGTGATCCATTTAGCATAAAATCCAGTGCAACACTGGCAAAAAGGTAAGTTTATTACTTGAACTAGGAGATATATACAGAAGTACTAAATCAGCTAATTATAAAATTACCATGACGAGTTGCAATATTCCTATATTGAGTTTCAATTGGAGATTAAGTGAGAAATATATTAACTAGCTTGTTTCTTCATGCAGCCATAGTATTTGAACATTATATTTTCCTGATCTTTAGCAGTAATACTCTGAAGTAATACAATAATTTTAAGCCAGTATATATGATTTCACTCAACATGCAAGGACCTAAAAGGTAGTCTTAAATTCATTTGCTAGCAAAAGACATAGGCACGAAGATACCTCATTTGCAGGCTGATGATCTCATTATCATTTTCATCAATGATGTGTGTCCAGCTTTTAGCATGATGAGCCCTTAGAAGAGGGAAAAAAAAAAAGAACTTTTTGAGAGTGATTGGACCCGTGCCATGTGCAGTACATATGGTGCTTGGATGGGAACAGTAAATGAGACAGCTGCTCGTATGCAGATTGGCTTTAAGTTCACATTGCCAGAACTGGGCAGCAATTCTACCCATTTCTCCATAGCGAGTTTAGAAATAATTGGATTTAGAAAGTCTTGCAAAGCTAAAGAAGCAGTACAGTATTTTAAATGCCTTGGTTATGTATCTTAAATGCCTTTGTTATGAGTAAATTGGAAGGTGAATTTGAAATAAGTTGAAAGAGCAGTTCTCCCTTAGGTTCACACTGGAAAGAAGCAACCTGTTTCTTTTCAATCATTTATTTCCAATTAAAGTGTAAATTGTTAGAGATTCTTTAGAATAGGAATTCCACTAGTCAAAGATATATTTTCTTCCTATATTGTAGAATAGGAATTCCATTTGTATTAAGAATTATGTATTAATTAGAAATATTTATTTACTCTATATTTATTTCTCTTTTAACTTTATTAGATTTGTATAAATAGGATTGTACTCTTTTAATTAATTGAAAAAATATACAAACTTTCCACCATAATCTTAACATGGTATCAGAGCTAATATTTTTGCGAGATTTATAATTTTTTTTTCCCTTCTTTCTTTCTCTTTCTCTGTGTCTCCAACAGCCTTTGTTTCTTTCATCTTCCACAATTCTCCATAATTCTTTTATAATAGCTTCTATTTCTCTTTCATCAATTCCTTTTATTTCCTCTACCCACACTCATCAAAAATTTTCCTCCATAATTCTTTTCTAATTGCTTCTATTACTCATTCATCCTCTAACCCAATTCATTCTCTTCCCTTTACCCACACTCATCAAAATTTTTCCTCCATAATTATTTTCTAATGGTTTTTATTAATTCTTCATCCTCTAACCCAATTCTTTCTTTTCACTCTACCCACACTCATCAAAATTTCTCCATAAAATTAACTTGCAAAAATTATCTAACTTGAAAAACTCAATTTATTTTCCTTTTTAATTATCAAAAACTTACATCTTTTATTAATAGAACTACTCCATCTTCACTCTTAATTATTCTGAGTACTGATAAAAATCCTCATGAAATTCAAAATCATGCATATGAAATATGGTTTTTACGTGACCAAATGCTTTATATTCCTGGTTACTCTCATCTCTTATTGAGAATTTTTTTTTTTTCATATGTGGTTGGCTTTACTACGTTTTTATAAGTTCAATTTATTAAATCTGACAATCAGCTTGTTGATATTATTATAAAGCCCTTGGGTTATCGTGTGTTCATTCTAAATCATGTCAAGTTACGTCTTCAGGATTTTTCGGCATCAACTTGAGGGGGAGTGTTAGAGATTCTTCATATATTGTAAAATAGAAATTTCACTTGTTAGATATATATTTTCTTCTTATATTGTAAAATAGAAATTCCACTTGTATTAAGAATTATGTATTAATTAGGAATCCTTATTTGTTCTATATTTATTTTTCTTTTAGTTTTATTAAATATGTATAAATAAGGTTGTACTCCTTTAATTAATTGAAGAAATATAAAAACTTTCCACAATAATCTTAACATAAACCAGGATGGCTTTTACTAAAAGTGAGAAAGAGGCATCCTTTGTGCCCTTCTGGTAAGTTTTGTAACTCCCACAATCTCCAAAAGAACCTAAAAAAGTAACAAAAAAAGGTGGAAAAAATTAGAAAAATGAGAGTTGTTTTAATCATATTGACTAGTCAGAAAAATTACCAATTGGTATTGGTAGAGACGCTAGATGGAAACTGAAAACATAAACCGCCACCTTTTAATTGATCGAAATTCTAGTGAAACGATTTACAAGCATAGTTATTATTCAATGTAATTATAAATAATGCAAGCCGAGTTTAGCAAAATGGGTTGCCATCAGTGCCTATATCTTTTAATTAATTTCCATCTTTATTAATAAGATCAAGAACTTGAAATGGACGAATAATCAGAAAAATTATTTGAAACTGTTAGAAAAATGTGCTTCAGTCCTAAATTATCTCAACAACTTAGTTTTGAATCTGTCAACGTTATTTGGTCAATAAGTAGAAGAAGTCTCATGCATTTGTTGCTACTTTTTAGTTGCAAAATTTTTTGTTATGATTTTACTATTTTCTCTGCTATTTTTTTAGCTTAGTTTTTGTTTGTAGTTTTGCCTATAAAAAAGGCTGTAACAGTTGTGTTTAAGTGTGTGAAAATATAGAAATACATAGAAACTGTTCCTGCAATCTTTTCTCCTATTAAATTTTGAGTGTTTGCTTTTCTTTTCCCCTTCGAGTATTTCAATTTCATTCTAACAAATTAGTATCAGAGTTGTCTTCTTGAGGGACATGTGTGTGAGTTTGAAGCATCATGGAAGCTGAAGCTAATTTCACGTCTATGACTATCCTATCTTAGACGGAAACAACTACCAGATTTGGGCAGTATGCATGGAATCATACTTGGAAGCTTTGGATCTTTGGGAAGCAGTGGAAGAAGATTATGCAGTACCTGCACTTCCAGACAATCTCACCATCGCATAAATCAAAGCACACAAGGAGAAAAAGACAAAGAAAGCTAAGGCCAAAGCATATTTGCATGCTACAGTCTCACCCACCATATTCACTCGCATCGTGGCACTGAAATCAGCAAAGGAGCTATGAGAATTTCTCAAGGTTGAATATGAAGGTGATGAAAGAATTCGAGGAATGCAAGTGCTAAATTTGGTGCGTGAACTTGAGATGCAAAAGATGAAGGATTCTGAAACCATCAAGGAGTATTCTGACAAGCTGCTTAGCATTGCAAGCCAAGTCAGATTACTTAGGACTTCATTATCTGAATCAAGGATTGTTGAAAAAATCCTTGTAACAGTTCATGAAAGGTTTGAACCTACAATCACATCCTTAGAAAATACTAAAGACATGTCAAGGATTACTTTGGCAGAGTTGTTACATGCATTACAAGCTCAGGAACAAAAGAGAACCATAAGGCAGGAACGTGATATGGAAGGAGCCTTACCTGCTAAGCATCAAGGTGCTGATAAAAAGTGGAATAAAAAGAAGAAAAACCAAGAGGGCAGTTCGAGTTCCTCTACTTCCAGCAACAACAAAAATACAAATTCTAAGACTAGATATCCACTTTATCGACATTGTGGGAAGAAAGGTCATGCTCCATTCAAATGCTGGAAAAGACCAGATGCAAAGTGCTCTAAGTGCAATCAACTTAGGCACGAAGCTGTCATCTGCAGAAATCAGAAACAACAACAGACACAAGTTGCAGATTAAGAGGAGGAAGATCAGCAATTTGTAGCATCATGTTTCTCAACCATGAAGTCAACAGAAAGCTGGTTGATAGACAGTGGTTGTACAAACCACATGACTCATGACAAGACTCTCTTCACAGATTTGAAATCCACGGCTATCACCAAAGTCAGAATTGGTAATGGTGATTACATTCCACTAAATGGAAAAGGGACAATTGCTATTCATGCTGTCTCAGGTACAAAATTTATTCCTGATGTTCTTTTTGTACCTGATATTGATCAAAATCTCTTGAGTGTTGGACAGCTTATTGAAAAGGGATTCAAGGTAATCTTTGAAGACAAATTCTGTAGCATTCAAGATGCAAAAGGTGGAGAAATAATTAGAGTCAAAATCAATGGCAAAAGCTTCACATTTGCACCAACCAAAGAGGAGCAAATGGCCTACCCCATAGAAGGAAATGTGACTGAAAAATCGAAGCAAAAGGAGTTGTCATATGGTTTACCATCTCTTTCAAACAAGATGCCGGATTGTTATACTTGTCAATATGGCAAGCAAATCAGAAAACCTTTTCCAAGATCAACCTAGAGGGCTTCTCACAAGCTGCAGTTAATCCACACGGATTTTGCTGGTCCTCAAAGAACTCCTTCTCTGGCAGGTAGCTTTTTTTACATTATCTTCATAGATGATTTTACCAGACTTTGTTGGATTTTCTTCTTGAAATACAAGTCAGAAGTTGCAAACACATTTTGGAAATTCAAGAAGATGGTAGAGAAGCAAAGTGGAAGCCAAATTCAGTGTATCAAATCTGACAATGGAAAGGAATACACCTCGAAGCAGTTCAACCTTTTTTGTTAGGAATATGGCATTAAACACCAGCTTACAACTCCTTATACTCCATAACAAAATGGAGTCAGTGAGCGGAGGAATCGGTACATATCTGAGATGGCACGATGTATGCTTCACGAGAAAGAATTACCAAAAAGTTTTTGGGTTGAGGCAGCCAACATAACTGTTTTTCTACAAAATAGATTGCCAACCAAGGCATTGAAGAATCAAACACCATTCGAAGCTTGGTATAGCTACAAACCTTCACTCAAATCTCTTAGAATTTTCGGTTGTGTATGCTTCACTTATGTTCCACAGGTCAAGCGTGATAAACTTGACAAAAAATCAGAACTTGGTATCTTTGTGGGCTATAGTTCCTCTTCAAAGGCCTATAAGGTTTATCAACCTCAAACGAAGAAAATAATCATTAGCCGAGATGTTTTCTTCATGGAAGATGAAAAGTGGGACTGGACACAATCACAAACAGCTCAAAATAGCAAGTAGAATCCAAGTTCTTCTCTCCAAACGTGGCAAGAAGAATTAGAAGATGATCCACCTGTTTTAGAACAAGGCTGCTGTCAGATATTTATCAGAGATGCAATGTTGCTATTTGTGAACCTGCTGGATTTGAGGAGGCTGTCAAGGATCCAAAGTGGAAAAGAGCAATAGAGGAAGAGTTATTTATGATAAGGAAAACGAGACTTGGCAGCTCGTTGACAAGCCACAAGACAGAAAAATCATTGGTGTAAAATGGGTGTTTCAAACCAAGCTGAATGCAGATGACTCCATCAGCAAATACAAGGCTAGACTTGTAGTTAAGGGGTATGCACAGATTTTTTGTGTTGATTATTCAGATACCTTTGCACCTGTGGCTAGATTGGACACCATAAGACTCTTGTTAGCTATTGCAGCTTAAAAGGATTGGAAGGTGTTTCAACTAGATGTGAAATATGCATTCTTGAATGGTGTGTTGCAGGAAGAGATTTATATTGAACAGCCTGAAGGATTCATGAAACAAGGTGAAGAGGAGAAGGTCTACTTGCTTAAGAAGGCCTTGTATGGCCTGAAACAAGCACCAAGAGCTTGGTATAGCAAGATAGATTAGCACTTGTTAAACTTAGGCTTTGAGAAGAGTGTGTCCAAGGCAACTCTCTATGTGAAACATAAAGAAAACAATTTGATTATAGTTTCTCTTTATGTTGATGATCTTTTAATTACAAGTGGAAATGCCAAACTTGATGAGGTGTTCAAAAGGGAAATGATGCAGGTCTTTGAGATGACAGACCTTGGTCTAATGACATTCTTCTTGGGAATGGAGATTAAGCAGCTGGAAAATGAAGTTTCTATTTGCCAGAAGAAGTATGCCAAGGAAATACTCAAGAAGTTTCATATGGAGGATTGCAAAGCCATGACCACACCAATGAATCAAAAGGAGAGTCTGAGAAAAGAAGACGGAACTGACAGAGTTGATGAAAGATATTTTCGAAGTTTGGTTGGCTGTCTGATGTATCTCAAACATCCAGACCAGACATCCTATTTTCTATAAATCTCTTATCTCGGTTTATGCATTGTGCCACTGAAATGCATTTAAGAGCAGCAAAAAGAATAGTGAGATATATTAAAGGAACAGTTGATCTTGGTGTGAAGTTTAAAAGATGTGGAGATTTCAGGCTGCTTGGATTTTCTGACAGTGATTAGGGAGGTTCTATGGATGATATGAAGAGTACTTCTGGTTATTGTTTTAATCTTGGCTCAGGGATTTTTCTCATAGTGTTCAAAGAAGCAGGAAATTGTAGCACAATCTACTACTGAAGCCGAGTTTGTAGCAGCTACAGCAGCAACTAATCAGGCAATTTGGTTAAGGAAGATTTCATGTGATCTGCAGCTGAAGCAATTGAATAGCACTGAAATTCTGGTGGATAATCAGGTGGCTATTGCTATTTCTCATAATCCGGTCTTTCATGGTAGGACCAAGCATTTCAAGATCAAGTTTTTCTTTCTAAGGGAAGTGCAGAAAGAAGGTAAAATTGTGCTTGTTTACTGCAAATCTGAAAATCAGCTAGCAGATATTTTCACAAAACCTCTACCTGTTAGTAAGTTTGAAGAACTAAGGGAGAAGCTTGGAATTTGCAAAGTCTGAAGCAAGGAGGAGTGTTAGAAAAATGTGCTTCAGTCCTAAATTATCTCAACAACTTAGTTTTGAATCTGTCAAAGTTGTTTGGTCAATAAATAGAAGAAGTCTCTGCATCTGTTGCTACTTTTTAGTTGCAGAATTTTTTGTTATGATTTTACTATTTTCTCTGCTATTTTTTAGCTTAGTTTATGTTTGTAGTTTTGCCTATAAAGAAGGCAGTAACAGTTGTGTTTAAGTGTGTGAAAATATAGAAATAAATAAACTGTTCCTGCAATCTTTTCTCTTATTAAATTCTGAGTGTTTGCTTTTCTTTTCCCCTTCGAGTGTTTCAATTTCATTCTAACATAAACTACCTCCAGAATTTTCATCTCTGGAAGTTGAATCGTCTTCTGACCTTCATTCGATGCTACTATATCTTTTCTCAAGGTATTTGGCCGGAATGGAATGGTTGTGACAGCAGATGGCGCACTGCCTCTATACATTGCTGCTGTCTTCCAATACCTTAAGCCAAATGTTTCTTCCCATTGCTTGGTAGTTCCAGAAAATCCAACATCCAGCTTCTTTCCTTTAGTCCTGTCTGAGTCCATGTCATCATGCTCCAATATCTTGCCAAGTGCTTCCGTTATCTTGACACTTACAGTAAGAAACAGGATGCAACTGGTGTGTGCGCCAAATAAGATCAATGTCATAAGTTGGAATACAAAAGCTTTTTATGGATCCTTCCATGTTTATCTTAATTAGATGCAGAAACGCCTTGTATCTGGCCACAGCTCCTTCAAGAAAAATATCATTGTTCATATGGGGTCTGGATGACTGTCACAAATAAGAGCAAAAACATAAATATATATATATATACATATCAGGAAGACAGAAGTCATGTGTGCAAAACATCATCCATGTAAAAGGGATTTCCTGAAAGTTGTAGTCACACAAATAAACTATATGATCTTACAAAATGCATAGTGTTTTTAACTTCTCAATTAACATCATACAGATGTTAGTTCAAAAGAGTATTCAAAAGTTTTAATGCCAATGTATAGTTATTCAAAAGTTTTAATGCCAATGTATAGTTATAGAGACATGTACACACCAATGGAACTAAGAATATTCAAAAAAATTTATATATTAGGATCTCAACAAAATTATTCCAGTCACGTACATTTTAGTTGCATTTATAAAAAAATGTAGATAGCAGATTTGTAAATAAATTCAAAAGATTGTAAACCAGGAAGACAAAAAGATTATCTTTTCGATACCTGATAAAAGAAAGGACTCTGCCTTTTAACTGCTGAAACCAAATCATACTTGGTGCATTTTCAATTGCCAAAAATTTTTCATTGGCAGAAATGAAAAATAGCTGTCATTTATTATATATGCACAAATGATATCATTCTTGAATATACAGGTCGAGTGTGATATATAAACTGACTTAAAAATACCCCTTGACAGAAAAATATATATATATATATATATATATATATATATATATATATATATATATATGCCGTCTTATTATCATTTCTATTCGTAATACAACCAAAACAATCCTACAAATTTTCTTCTATAAAAGAAGAGAACACAACATAGTAATATAAGCTGAGAAACAAGACAAGTTATATCACCCAAAAAACAGAAAGATCAAAGAAATCATTTATAATTCTAAACAGGAGATTTTAAATTTTTGGATTATTACATCCTTTTGTCAGAAAAAGTTAAGACTAATGGATGATCATGCAGCTTCATAAATCACTCAGAAAGCCACATTGAGATTGACAACTTTTAATTTTTTTCATCATGACAGAAGTAAACACATAAAATTATAAGTTATGAATTGAAAATTATTATTCAATAACCAATAAAGTTGCAAATTCGCATTGGATAAATGATTTTAATTTATTATCCTTGTGTTTATGTCTTATATGGCTGGAATTTGCCTTTTTATCCACTACTTATACATTACTAATGTTTTATATATAATATATAATCCTAAAATTAATATAAATAAATGCATACACAATTTAGGAAAATAAATTGAATTTAAGATTTTATGCAAAATTGAAATGTACATTTATCCTAAAGTTAAATTTATAACTATATCATTAACTATATCATGTGGTAAATTAATAACTAAACTGAATATATACTAATTTAATGAGATAATAACAT
Organism: Aleurites moluccanus; assembly: GCA_948193065.1. Lineage (NCBI taxonomy): Eukaryota > Viridiplantae > Streptophyta > Magnoliopsida > Malpighiales > Euphorbiaceae > Aleurites > Aleurites moluccanus. The sequence goes on along the minus strand of CANXYC010441943.1, from coordinate 4,837 downwards.
AAAAAATAAAAATAAAAAATTAATATTTTTTCACTGGATAATAAATAAATAAAAAATCATATTAATTAAAATATTTCATCACTTATTAAATTGATATATGAGATAAATGTATAGACTTAATGTAGATAAAAATTCTCCTGATACACATTATGACTATTGCGAAAGTGCAACTAATAAAAAAATATTATGTGAATATAAAGTTTATCAAGTCACATAATGAATTAGTAAGTGGTAATTAAATATGTTAAATAATAATTATATAATAAGATGAATATAATAATTAATTATTTAAATCATATCAATATGTCATATTATCATTAAAAAAAAATAAAATTATTATAATACAAGTACATAAATAAATAAATATAATAATATAATATAATTTCTTTAAATTGTTATTGTATTATTTACTTTCGTATTCTTGAATTTGTGCTAGAAAATATTTTGAAAATATAATTATATTTGAAAATATAATTATAGACAAAGGATGAATACAAAATAAAAATTAAACAGAGAAAAAAAGAAACATAAATTGCATTGTCATTTTGTCATAATTAATTAATGTGTGCCAATATTGTTAAAAAATTAATATAATAGCAATTATTTTGTGTTTTAAATTAATAATTAGGCTCTGATGAGAGTTAAAAATCACATAAATTTTTTAAAACAACTTCAATATTAATAATTCAATATGAATGAATTGGAAGCAACCATAATTAAGCCCTCAAAAGCAATGGGTATATACAATAAAAATGGAATGAGTACTATTGCTAAATTGCAGATAATAAAAGTTAAAAATAGAGAAGATGAAGAAAACAAGAAAGCATTTTCTTCTTTTCAATCCAAACAACTCAAAACGGATTCTTCAAAGAAGACAGCTTCATATAAACTTTGTTTCTGTCTCCTTAATTCTGCTTCTTAATTAGCTTTAAATTAGCTGTATAGTTAATTAACTTGTTTCCTCAACCTCCTCTTCTTTTTTAACTCTCTCCTTTGCTCCCAACCAGTTCCCAGTAACTTGGGAAACGCAATGCTTTAGAACTTGGAATTATTAAAATTTCTCCAACAAAAGTATTTCTTTCTTTAAATTTTCATTGCTATGGCAGACAGAAATAACAGTCAGCGTAATCTTGAAACAGTAATTGACATGGGAAAGTCGGTGAGTTTCATAGGAGGACTTGAATTCTCTAATCTTACTTATACAGTGAAAAAGAAGAAAAAAGTTGAAGAGAAATGGCTAACTCAAGAAGTTGATTTATTGCATGCAGTTACTGGATATGCACCAAAAGGTTGTATCACCGCCGTGATGGGGCCGAGTGGTGCCGGAAAATCTACTTTACTGGATGGATTGGCCGGGAGGATCGTGAGTGGGAGTCTTAAGGGTAGAGTTTCATTTGATGGAACAGAAATGAATCCAAGTTTGATGAAGAGGAGCTCAGCTTATATAATGCAGGATGATAGATTATTTCCTATGCTTACTGTTTATGAAACTTTGATGTTTGCTGCTGATTTTCGGTTGGGTTCCATTTCCAGAACCGACAAGAAACAGCGGGTGGAGAAGCTCATTGAACAGCTCGGTTTATCTGTAAGCTCCTTAATCTTGCTTTAAAAATTCATAATACCATTGTACAGCTAATTGATGAATTTGATTTGCAGTCATCCCGGAACACATACATAGGAGATGAAGGAAAAAGAGGAGTATCTGGTGGAGAGCGTCGCAGAGTATCAATAGGTGTAGACATAATCCATGGACCATCTTTACTCTTCCTTGATGAGCCAACTTCAGGTCTAGATTCCACCAGTGCTCATAGTGTAATTGAAAAAGTTCACCAAATAGCCAGATCTGGCAGCACTGTGATCCTAACCATTCACCAACCTTCCTCCAGAATTCAACTGCTTCTTGATCATCTCATTGTCTTAGCTCGTGGCCAACTCATGTTTCAAGGCTCACCGAAAGATGTTACTCTTCATCTCAGCCGAATGGGGCGGAAAATCCCCAAAGGTGAAAATTCAATTGAGTATTTGATTGATGTTATACAAGAATATGATCAATCTGAACATGGAGTTGAGGCATTAGCTGAATTTGCACTTACTGGAATGAAGCCGCCTAAGTTATCCGATGAGGAAATGTCGGAATCCACCACCGTTGCGCCTACACCGTTGCCGCCGTCTGGTAGGCACCGGCGACAGAAGGAAGGTGGATCAGGTAAAAGGGGAAAGGATGGGAAACGGCTTCGTTTAGAAACGAGTATAGATGAGACTAATGAGTTTGATCATAGTTTGAGGAGTCCTTCATGGAGTGGGAGCCATGTTGGAGTTGTGCAAACGCTTCGATTTACACCTTCTCGCCAAAGGAATGATAGGAAAATGCAAAATCCAATGAGGTAATGTAATTGATTTTCATGTTACTTAAAAATTTCTCTTATTTTGCTTCTGCTCATGCATATATTATTAAATTAAATTATAAACTAAATTCTTTTCTGATCATAAAAAATAAAGGAATTTTTACAAAAAATAAGAAAAAATTTTATTTTTACTGTTGTAAAAATATTTTTTAAAAAATAAGACATATATCAAAAATATACTAAATATATATATTTATATAATTTTCTAAAAAATAAAGAAATAATTTATATTACACTCAGTAAAAATTTAACATGAAATTCATTTGAATTTATAAAAGATAAATCTCATATTTATATTTATATGAATGATGGTGCATAACATCGATGCACTTTATCGTAAAAAGATATAAATTTATTATAATAAAATTATTTAATTTAATTTTTATTATGACCAAATTTAACTAGATTTATTGTGACAATCTAATAATCTAAAAAAATATTACTAGTTTAATGAAACTGAAATTATCTATATATCTAAAATGATTCTACATAAAAAAAAATCTCAATTTTGTGTCGTAATATATTAATATTTTGCAATTGCAATAGCAACCATTTTATAATATAGGGAAATCAGTGTCCATTGAATAATTTCGTGAAATTGGTCCAATTTACCCAATAAACAAATACATGCAAAGTTAGTATTTTCATTAGTATTATAACTTATGATAACTGATTTTTTCTATCCTTCCCATGTATTGAATGGATGATTTTTTTCACAGTTCATCTCCTGGCTACTACACATCCTCAAGTGAGATTCTGCCAAGCACACCAACACCTCACAGCAGTGACTATACAGTGAATGAAAATGACTACTTAACCCCAAAGATTGCTCCAAACAATATAGCATATAATCATGGTCCAAAATTTGCCAATTCTTTTTTCTCAGAAACATGGATCCTTATGCGCAGAAACTTCAAAAACATCGGAAGAACTCCTGAACTTTTCCTTTCAAGACTTATGGTCTTAACAATTATGGGTTTTATGATGGCAACAATGTTCATGAACCCAAAAGATAACTCCCAAGGCATAACTAATCGCCTTAGTTTCTTTATTTTCACAGTTTGCCTTTTTTTCTTCTCTTCCAATGATGCTGTTCCTGCTTTTATCCAAGAACGTTTCATATTTGTCCGGGAAACTTCTCACAATAGTTATAGAGCTTCTTCTTATACATTTGCTGGCCTAATTACTTATCTTCCCTTTCTTTTACTCCAATCTGGTGTTTATGCAGCAATTGTTTGGAAAGCTTTAAAGCTTAGAGGATCTTTCTTCTATTTCTTGATTGTTCTTTATGTTTCTCTTCTTTCTACAAACTCATTTGTGGTGTTTGTTAGCTCTATTGTGCCTAATTACATTCTGGGTTATGCTGCTGTCATTGCATTCACTGCTTTGTTTTTCCTCTTCTGTGGCTATTTCTTGAGTAGTCATGATATACCCATTTACTGGAAATGGATGAACAAGATTTCTACTATGACTTATCCTTATGAAGGGCTTTTGATGAATCAGTACCAAACAACAGATATTTTTGGGTATACTGATCACTCTAATGATCCTATACTTGGGAATACTATCTTGAAATCTCTCAATATTAGTACTCAACCATCCAAGAAATGGGAAAAGATTTTTATTATGTTGGGTTGGGCAGTTCTTTACAGGATCTTTTTCTATATAATTCTTCGGTTCTTTTCGAAGAATCAGAGATCATAGAAAAATTGCACATATGGAGCGGGGAAAAATGGAGATTCTGTTGCTGATGTTTAATTTAGATTTGCCAAACAAGGTCTTTTGTTATTTGATGAACTCTTCATATATATATATATATATTACATTTGAAATTATGTTCATAGTTCCATTGTCAGAACAAGCGTTGGTGCCCAGCAGGGAATTGAAAAACCATATATAACAAGAAGTGGTGGTAGCTATATAGCTTTTGAAAATTAATGTATGATAATATTAATTCTGATCAAGAAAAAATAAAATTATGTTCAAACTATTCTATTTTCACTTATTATTTATTTGTTTTTTCCACCTTCGTATTTTATTCAATGTTTCTAGCTACTCTTGCAACAGATCTTTAAGGCACCATTAAGGTTAGACATCAAAATATAGGCCAATTACCTAAAATAAAGAAAATCTAATAGTTTAGTGTTTATGTGAATTTTTAGTTCTTTTTTTTTCAATTATTTTTCATTATATCACCAACTTTGGACTATTGGTATCAATACATAATCTTCTCTTGCCACTATTAAACATTGATTTACCAATGAGATTTTAGACTACTAATATTAGAATTGTCTTCATAATTAAAATATTTTGAATTTAAATCTCAATTGAAACATATATATATATATATATATATATATATATATATATATATATATATATATATATATAAAAAATAAGTAAAAATCAAAAATATTAGAGAACAAAAAAAA
>CANXYC010441673.1:0-16489 GCA_948193065.1 Aleurites moluccanus | reverse complement strand
TAAATTATTTATGATCCCAACAACCAATCTTTACAATATGTTTCTGTGTTAATTTTATGTTGCTTCCTCTTTAATCTCCAATTTCTTACCCTACAAAACATAAAATATTAACCTGATATATATTTTGGAATAAATTTTTTTTAGGAAGTATATCTTGAATTCATTACTTACTAATTGATTTAATTAAAAGAATTATGTTCCTATATTTTCTCAAAAATGGAAAATAAGAAATCTTAAATTTCATGTGTGCATTACTTGACTGAATTTTTGAATCCATAATTTAATGAATAATTCATTGAGTTTTTAATTAAAGAAAAATTCGAAGAATTTTGGCTTTTTTTTTGCCATCAAAATCTCTTCATTTTCTGCTAACAAAAGTCTCTTTAGAATCTGGACATATTCACTCAAAAAATAAGTCTCATTAATAATTGCGGAGGCTTGTGGTTTTGTTTAGTATGGAAAGATTTTATTAATTTTTTTCCTTTTGCAAATTTGAGATGTTATTGGCAGTTGAACTTTTGTAGTATGTATGTTCCAACAGATTACTTTTGATGGGATAACTGTTCTTATTTTACATGGTTTTGACCTATTAACATTTTGGTAGGGGCTGATAATGTTTCAATGATGCAAATAGCAGATGTTGGTGTTGGAATATGTGATCAGGAAGGGTGTCAAGTAGTGATGGCATCAGATTATGCAATGGGACAGGTTATTTGATTTTATACAACTTCTACCATAATGTTGTTTTCATATTAATGCTATTCTGGTATGCCCAAGTCCTTGGTTCTGTGCCTTTGACATTTGGCTATTATAAATTATGATGTTTAAGATGCCACGCCTGTTTTTCTATGCTCTACGGTCAAAATATGTTGTTACATTACATTATAAAATAATTATCCCTATACTAAGGAACCAAGTAATTGTTGGCAATGTGATGGGATCTCATTGTAGGATTGTTTGACATTTGTTATTTTGTGCCATTTTAAATTTTTTCCACACAATTTTTATATAAAATATCATCTAAATTCTATGTATTAATCATTCAAAAATATTTCCAATATTAATGAGTTTCCTTTTCCAGTGACATGACTACTCATAAAAAATTTGGCAATTTGAGGGCTATGCATATTATTCCCAAAAGAACATTTGGTGTGACAATAGTGTGGATTCATAGAGCAACAGAGGGAGCTACAACGCTTCAACTAAGCAAGTGTTGCCAATAGTTATACTTATTAAAACAGCTGGCAACTTTCTTTTGAAATGTTTTCAATTATTGTAATATGTTCACATTTTTCTTAGTTCAATTGTTAACATACCAACATTATGGTTGTTGGTTTTTGTGCTTTTTATTTTCAATAATTCAGTAAATTAATTAATTAAATTAAAACTATATAATAATTAATTTAAATTTATATATTCATATTAAACCCGCAACATTGTGCGGGTGATTTTACTAGTATATATATATATATGCAAATTATATGTAATTTTCAAATCTTTTAAAAAAGTTATTATTTGCACGTAAAAAAAAAAATAATTGTTACCCTAAAATTTATTTTAAGCAAATTGATTAAGATTAAGAATTATTACTGAAGGTTAAATATATACGTTGAGCCATTAATTTTAAGATGAAAATTTAAATTGCAATGAATTATCAATACAAATGAGTAATTACATATTATGACAAGGATTTTCTCTCTTTTTTTTTTTTTTTTTTTTCGACTAGATCTAAGTATAAGATTTAGGGTTGTTGTTGGTTCCTACCGGTGACGACAACCGACGACAACCTTACATCTATTATTTTCTTTATTTTCATATTTTGTCTTTCTTTTTCATGAAGTTTTTTTAATTTTATTTATTTATTTTGAATTTTCTCTATATTTTTATGGTATCTTTATCATTAATAATATGATTTCCCTTTACCATTTATATGATGGTTTTTGTTATTTGGAAGATTCATCAATAACAAATTTTCACAAAAAAAAATTGACTTAATCTATCTGAAAATTCATGAATATTCTATAGAAATTTTTGACTCAATCTATCTATAGATCAAGATTTTTCTAATGACCACTTTTTAATAAAATTTAATCTCACCCATCATTTTTATGATTTGTTGTTGTTTTTTTTTTCTAGGTTTTGTTCAGAAATAATGTATTTGAATGATTTATATGGTGACTAGAAAAATCCTTTTTTGGTTTTGTAATAATTATGAAATGTAAATAAATTGGCTTAGCTAGTATGGTTTCAATAACAGCAGCTTATTTGTTATTATATGTTTGGCTTTTTATGATAATGGAAAGTTTTTATTTTTTAGCAAAAAAAAAAAAAAGAGGAATTACATAAATTTGAAGCAAAATTGATTATTATTAAAGTGAGTGATGAAAAATATATAATGATTTTACAAAATTATTTATAGAAAAATTACAGGAGTATTTTAGTAATTACAACTATAAACCCTAATTATTTATAAACTTCCTAAATAGGTTAGAAATTATAAAAAGATTGGTTTAGTGTATACATTCATACTCACTCATGAAACTCCGGCTTTATTTATATGAATTTACTCCTAATCTAAGCCCAATAAATAGCCTGAAATGAGTGATGAAAAATACATAATGGTTTTACATAACTATTTATAGGGAAATTACAGTGATATTTTAATAATTACAAATAAAAATCATATTACTTATAAACTTACTTATCAACTTAAAATTACAACCGAATTAAACTCCGAATCCACTGTTAAGAATCTGGTTTATTTACATGGATTTGTTCCAAAATTTAGGCCCACTCAAGAGACTGAGCCCAACTATCATTTTTTGGGTTGACATTAACAATTATTTAATTTTGTACTTTAAAAGGAAAATATAAAATCGTCACAAAAATTTGTAATTTTTATATCTAAATAATAATTTAATCCAAAATTTTCCCCATATAAAAAGAGAGAAACTTCTATATATACAGTCTAGATAACAATTAAAAGTAAAATATATCACTCGCATGTGTCTACGTCATGCAACTTCCCACATCAATGCCATCTATTATGCTACTATAGAAGTTTAATGGGGAAAATGGGAAGGAGAGACAAATAGATTAGGCAAAGAGAGAGCAACTCACCTATTCTCAAATTCTTTTTTTTTTTCTCTCTAAATGGATAATAAATCCAAAAATCTCTATCACTGTCATTCTCTGTATAAATCAATTTCCAAACAGAATATTATTATACTTATAAAAGAGAATACATGAGGACTTGGTTATACACAAAATTGTAATAGAAGGCAACTAAATTTCAAGAGAGAACCAGAAACCTTTTTTCTTTTTTTTTTTTTTTTTTTTTATTTTTATTTTTTTATTTTGCTTTAAAGTTGTGCATATGAGCTATGAGATGGATAATTGAGTTAATTGTCATTAATAATTGTAATTAGTTGATATAATTAAGTAATGAACTTGTGTGATTAGGCAATTTATTATTGGGTAGCATATTTCAGCATCTTTCTTTGTTTTGGCCAGGGTTTCTACAGCTAATCTGCATTTACAAAGGCCAGGAAATGAAAGTTTTTCTGTCAATTGTGGTGGCTAAGACAGGTAAGGTAAGACATTAGTCCATAAGGTAGGTGTGGAGGAGATCAACAATATAAATAAAATAATGGGTTTTCAGAATTTTACCACTTTGCCCCCATAAAACTTTTAATTTTTGATAGCTATGAGAAGGGGCTCCTCAAACTATTCAATATGAATGGCTTCAAGATTCATTAAAAAAAAAATTGGCTATTGCTCTAGAAGCCAAAAATTGGGTTTTTATTATTCTTTCTTTTTTTAACAGCCAGATCCTCGTAGGCTAGATGGGAAAGAAAGAGAGGAAAGGAGAGAGAGAAAGTGAGAGAAAATAGAGAATTCTTGATTGCAAAGAAACCTTGAGGGATATAAGAGTAAATGCAAAAGAATAGACCAGGAGTATCATAATGTAGAAAATGAAAAGCAATCTATTATCTGATATCTCTCTCTCATTAGGGAAAAGCATCACTTCACCACAAGCCAAAGCCTAAAAATAAGGTACTAGCAACAACTGCAACAACACCACATCAGAAAACAGCATCATCCCATTTATCTATATGCTTTGCTTTTTCAGCCCCCCCACCCACATTCACACCCATAACCCATTTTTTTCATTGATCATTCTTACCCTCAGTTTCTCTCACTAGAAAGGGGGCACATTTCTTTCATCTCTTTCTTTCTCTCTCTACACATGTACAGAGCCTAAAAAACATGCCAAAAAACCAAATAACAAATAACAAAAGAAAGAAAGAAAGAAGAAAACATGGAAACTCCACGCACCCTCTCTGGTTTCAAAAACAAAGAAGAGTCCACACCACCCAACTCTCTCTCTCTCTCTCTCTCTCTCTCTCCAATGGCCCAGCTGGACCAAAATTTATGTTTGAAGAAAAACAAAAAAAGAAAAGAAGAGAGAAGAGATGGTAGATGTCTTCAAATGCTGTCCTCCAACCAAACCCACCTCACAAAAAAAACTTCTTTCACTCTCTCACAACAAATAAAGATTTCCAAATATATGCCAGAAATACCCTTCTGCAACCCCCCAAAAAATCCCATCTTCATCACTGTCTCAACTCAAAAGAAACATTTTTTTTCACCGAATTATGTGGGCTTCTTTGGGTTTTCTTTGTCTTGGTCAGAGTTTCACAGAGAAAACAGGAAAGCGAGACCTTCCCATCTCTCTCTTTCTTGTTTCTCTCTCTGTCTCTCTCTATCCTCTTCTTTCCTACCCTTTTATTATTTCTTGCCCATCTCTCTTTCTTCTTTCTCATTCAACTTCCTTCATTCCTCTATTTCTCTCTCCCTATATCTCTATTTCTCTTCTCCATCTGGGTTTCTATTTTTGCCTTGTGGGTAGTTTTTTATTTATATTTGATTCGATCTGATCATGAAGAATATGAAAGGGGTGGCTGCTGCTGCTATGGAGTCTTTTCCTTCTCCATATGCAACTTTATATGAGGATCCAAGGACGAATCTCAAGCATCAAAGTCTTCTGCAGGACTATGAAGATTTATACAAGGTAATAGCTTGTTTTGGGTTTCCATGGATTTGTGGTTTCTTTCTACGGGATTTTTTTTATCAGATCTGGTATTTTTTTTATGTGCTTTTGTGGGTTTTGTCCATAGATTCTTACTTTTTTCTGTATTTGCGATTTCCCATGCATGATTGGTTTGTGGGACAAATAAAAAAATTAAGGGTAGAAAATTTAATTCTTTGGTGGTCGATTTTTTTTTTCAAAATTGTTTACATCTTGTTGCCTTGAAAGAATGGTGTCCTTTGTTTGGTTGTAGGGAAGATCTCGACAGAAAGGGGGGAAGGAAAAAAATGGAACCTTTAATTTCTTAAGTTTTATGAGAACAAATCAACAAGCTAAATACCTGTATATTTGGGTTTTCTTTTGGGATATTTGTGTATTCTTTGATGTTTCATGTCTTTACTAAACATCCAAACAGATCAATTGTCTTGTTATCAAGTAACTTTCATGGGTTTATCTTAAAATTCTGTTTTTGATCTATTATTAATATTTGTTTGTGTTCATATAAATACATGTTCATTTATTAGGTTTATTGAAAACTTGCTTTCACCCTTGTACTCTGCAGTCTGCATGTTTGGGTTTGGGCGGATGGAGATGTTCCATTTAAGTTCTCTGCCTTCAGAAATTCACAGAAAATCATTTTGGTCTTGCCTGGTTGTGGTTGTCTTGTGATTTAGTTACTTTTCTTGGAGTTTATGAATTTTAGTTTATGATCTCTCTGATTTTATTTGTTTTCAAGTGTTTTCACTTTCATATAAATTACTGTTGATTGATATTGTTTATAAGAACTTGCATTTACTCTTTTATCTCCTGTTTGTAGCCTGAAAATCCTATTATTTGGGTTCTTAGCTTTTCTCATAGCTTGACAGAAAAACCTTTTGGATCCATGTTGTTGCAGTGAGATGTTCATTTAATGGTTTTAACTGTTTTTGTGTTGTGCTTTTCTTTTTTGGGTACAACGTGTATTTGTAAGATTTTTAATTGGTTTATGGTTGATCTAAGGTTTCAAATTCAATAGCTTCAGTTAGTCATAGATGGACTTATACTATTAAGCATTTCTCAGGAAGCAGAAGCCCAGAAAAAGAAATTGCAGATGATGAAACAGAAAAAATTGAACCTATCGGCTGAAGTTAGGTACACTTGTTTAAAAAAGTAAATTGGATTAGAATTTTGTTTTTGAAAATTCAAATGAACCTCGTATATTTTGTGGATTTGCATTGTAGTTGGAATCAAATATCACTTAAAGGTTGTTTTTTGAATTCTAGATTTCTGAGGCAACGACACAAGTACTTGATTGAAAATCAGTCTCGTAATCCAGCTCCTGAGCCAAAATATCCACAACAGAAGAGCTTAGTAAACCAAAGTAGAGCTGTGAGAAAAGAAAGGAATTACACTGGGAATGATGCAGCTGTACAACGCCCAGCTCCACGATTTGATTTAAACAGAAAGGGAAAGATTTATAGTGAAAGAGAAGCCACTTTGCATAGCCCTGCTCCAAATTTTGACTTGAGCAAGAAGCAGAAGACCTACATGGTAAAGGAGTCTGCATTGCGTAATTCAGCAACAATTCCTGACTTGAATCAAAAGGAAAGGATTTACAGTGGAAAAGAAGCTGCTATTAGAAACAATACTCCCATCTTTGACTTAAACCAGATTTCGGTAATCAAATAGTAACTCTGATTAATGACATGAGCTATGAATCCAGGCATTACCATTAGTGATGAACTAATGTTGTTACTGAAAATTGTTGCAGATAGAGGAGGAAGAATTACAGGCTAACGGAGAGGTGATGAGAATAGAGGAACCAAAGATGTGTTTAATGAGAGGCGCAAATGATGAACAACACAGTGATATGAAGTTATCAGTATGTAGGACTATTAGAAATGGACCGAGTAGGGCTGGGAAGAGGAAGATTTCATGGCAAGATCGGGTGGCTTTGAGAGTTTGAGTTCTTTCTTTATTTCAATTGCAATTGGAAGTCATATTTATTAGCGAGGTTGGAAAACTGAAAATTAAGTTCTGAATTTAAAGTGTTGAATAATACAAGTAATATAATTTTTAAAATATCAAATTATTTAAAAATTTAATTACTTATTATATTCAGTATAAATTTTAAGTTAAAAATTTTAACTTGTCATTTTAAGTAATTTTTTATTTAGTTGAGTCTTACTAGATATGCGTTACCAACTATTAACAAAAAATTTTAATTTAATTTTAAATGTTGAGTGAGGTTATAAACCACCACATTTGTTATGGATTACTCACACTTTCATTTCCCTCTTATTTGTAAAGAAAAGCAAAATAGTTTAGTATTATTATAATCATAGATGAAAATGAATGGATGAAGTGATGTACAGGTACCAAATTTTTATTGTATTGTATTTCTGATGAACTTTCCTAGATGGTTTAGTTAGTTAGGAGTTATTTAGGAGGTATAATTTGGAGTAATCAGATGAGTTAATTTTTGAATAGTAGATGTTAGGTTTCAAATTTTGTTGTTGTGCATCTTTGTTTTATTGATTTTAGGTGAACAAATTGAAGGGAATTATTTTCTATCATTATACACCTTCAGGCCGGCATAAATAGCGAGGTTGAATTTTGTTTTTAAGTGGACAAAGACTAGACTCTCCACTTTCTTTTTCTTTTTTTTTTTTTCTTCACTTGCGTTCCTAAGGGGATGTTTGGACCCTGTTCTTTTGTCTGATGTGGGAAGACTCTAAGACCAAATCCACAAGTCACGTATGATGCTTGGCAATTCCTTTTCTAGAAGGGGAAGATGCGTCTTTGATTGGAAAAACTATCCATTTAACTTTCCTAAAGCCCCTCTTATCTGGTAGTTGGGTTATGGGCCTCTACTTTACCTTTTTTTTTTTTTTTTTTTTTATTTTTTATGTCTCAACACTTGGATTTAATTGAAATTCAAATTTATCATCTCATAGAAACCTAGAATTCTTGGCCACAGATCGTTGGTCTGGTATAAACTCAATGGCAAATCTAAAGAATGTAAATGGTTTAAGCAAGTGCTTGATACGAATTACCTCCAGGATCTTTGTATCTTTGAGGACCAATCATTCAAAGCTAAGAAGTTTCTGCTGTGAAAACAAGTCCATGGTTATGGTATGCCAATTGTTTTAAAGACCCTGTCAAGAGAGTTCCAATCCAACCTACAAAGGGGCATGATAATAAATTTTTATCAAATCCATCCAATTTATGTGGCTTTATCTTTATGAGTCAATTGCTTCTGGGGCCATTTCATAAAAAAAGTTCACAACTCGAATAAGATAATAACATACAAGGGTTTAAATTTAAGGTCACGAGACATACAAACAGCTAAAATGGTAACCTTAAACTCCATGTCAATAGAAGATACCTTCAACAGGCACCAGGGTTGTTCATTTTTTGCTCTTTAGTCTGTCATTGAAGATTGACCTTTGATCAAACTGCATCTTCAAAGACATAGCCTGTTATTTTCTCACTATCTGCAACAGGTTCTGTTGTTTTATCCCTATTCACAACAGTTTCAGTCATATTCTCATTTGCATTTTCAGCTCCAGCTTCTGCATCCTTTGCCTTCTTACCAGCTTTAGATAATTCCATTGTGATGTCACTTTCACCATTTCGATTAAGTTCATGCAGCCGAGCTGCATGCTTCTTCCCCTTTTTATGATCCTCCATCGCCATAGCATAGTAAGTACCAATCTGACACATTGCACACCAGAACTTAAATTTCTTCTTCCTAAATTCTGCTGTTTCAGTCCCATTTTTCTTCAATTTTTTTGTATGCTCATTTTTCTGCCTTGACGTCTTATCATTTCCATTTCCTGCATCTTCATTACTCCCTATTTTCTTATCTGTATAATTACTGTTCTCAACTTGAAGTGTCCCTTCAACTTCTGCCTCTAGTTCTGAGTCTCCAGTACTGTTAGTAAGCATGGCTTGCTTTGTAGTGTCCTTTGGCAATGGCAAAATACTGGGTTTTTTGGCCATCTTAATTGCTCTCAATCTTGCTTCTTTAGCCTTGTGCTTCTTGCCCTGAAGGTGTTCTTTCAAACCTCTTTCACTTGTAGCACTAACCTGACACAGGGCACAACTCCACTCCTCCTTGGGTTTCTTCTTTAAACCAGTAAAAGGAAGCTCCCTGGCACCTCCTGCAGACAGTGTTGCCGCCTTCCGCTTTGCTCCACAAAGATTTGGATCAGGCTTTGCCTGCAACATAATACTCAAACACAATATATAACCTGTATTCATATAACATTAATTGCCGGATGAATGGTGACAACCCCACTCTTACAAGCAAGAAAGTAACACTATTCTCATTTTTTTGCTTGTAAAAAATCAGAGAAAGGGTTTGTTCATAAAAAAAAATTCAGAACAAGCGTAGCACTCAAAATTCAAAACCATCAGTAAATCCAGAAAATGCATTTGATTTAATACTGATAAATACTCGGTCAAGAACTTTGATATGGTTATAATGTCAAAGGAACCAGTCATTTTATCAATTAAAACAAAAATTTATCAACCATGCCACTGATGTATTTTCCTGGCAAAATCAAGCCTGGAAGTTTTGCCGTCTCTGTTACCTTGTTTACCTAGGTTTCAACCATAAAACTAACCAATAAATTTAACATCATACCTGAACCAAAGCTTCTTGCAAAAGCTTGATCAACATAAAAATTGCCTACAGCATTTGATAAAATGATTTCTTAGAACAAAAATATGTCCTTCAACCAGCACATCTCAGTTAGGGGTGGAACTAGGATTTTACAGGGCCAAATTTAAAATTTTATAATGATACAAATGAAAATCAATTGAGAAGTAGGATATAACATAGAAATGTATTGAAATTTGAAAGGATTATTAATAATTTTTCTAAAATTATCTTAAATGTGAAGCTAAATTTTTAATTTTAGAACACGACAAAGGAAAGGTAATGAAAGTTAAATTAAAATGTACAGGGATTATAACTAAGTGTCTTCAAATTGTGGGGGCCATCATCAACTTATTCACAAATTTTTTCAAAATTGTTAGGTATCTGCTAGCAGCAGGTTGGTTGAATATTATAACGGTCCCGGCTGGTGGATCTGGTTGAATATCTGCTAGCAGCAGGTTGGTTGACAGGAAAATCAAGCAATTCTTGGAGGACTTCGTCCCTTTCTGACCTATCTTGAATGGAAGATTACAGACACACAAATGATATGAGTAACAAGGGCTCGTTAAGAGAGAACCCCTCGATCTCTTAAGACTGAATTTTGTGAAATTTTTCTCCCCTTTTTCATTCCATCAGAATACTTTAAATACACAAGTAAAAGAAATAACTACTCACTTCACAAGAACAGAATTATAACTACCCACTACACAAGAACATTAATGCAACGACCCACTATCCCACAACTATTAACTACCAACAAGGATAAAGAAATTGAACAACATTAACAATTATGAGTTGCTGCTTGCTTCTTCCTTCCATGAGTAAAACATTCATAAACTTGTCTGAAAGGAATTAGCTTTGTAGGACCCTTATTTTGCTGTGGACTTCTAACATAAGATTTTAATTTTAGAAACTTTTGAGGGGGCCATGACCACTCAACCTTTAAGGTAGTTCCGCCCTGATCTCACTTAACTCATTTCTTATCCAAGGATAAAAATCATTATTCAGTAAAACTTAAGTCAAAGAACTTGAAGTTCTCTTTTATTATTCCCCCTTCTGTTTGTTTTTGTGTGTGTGAATTTTTGTTAAAAATGTCAAAGGGGACACTCGCATGCTTCTCCATGGCAACAACCTGATTAACAGGGCCATGCCTCAAATATTGTAGCAACAATAGTCTGGATGTATAATGCAGAGATGCTCCATGGAAAAACCTTTTTAATCACAACTCTCAAGTGGCCAAAGCAATGCACTTCCCAGCATTATCACCCACAGATTTAAATACACAGTTTTGGAGACTTCTATAATGGTCTGCACTTAAAAAAAAAAAGAAATAAATGGATTGTGTCATTTATTATGTGCCTTAAGCACCACTACTTAAAAGGTCAATGTGGAATTGGAGGTTTCTTTACTGTTCACATATTTGCTTGCTGACGAGAGAAATCAATTGCATAAAATAAAAAATTGAAGAAATAAAAAAACTTGAAATAGTTGACAAGAAACTCAACTCAACTTAGTTTTAATCCCAAAATTAATTGAGGTCAGATATATGGATTCTTTGAGCAATATCTTCTACTAATTGTAATGCATCTAAATTATACTGAATTCCTCTCCTCCAAATTAGTTTAGATCTACCTTTTCCCTTTTTCATCTCCTCTATCATAATGTGTTTAACTTTCCCAATCAGAGACTCCTTAGATCTCCGATTCACGTATCCAAACCATCTTAATCTCTTTCTTACATTTTGTC
This sequence comes from Aleurites moluccanus, assembly GCA_948193065.1. Taxonomy (NCBI): domain Eukaryota; kingdom Viridiplantae; phylum Streptophyta; class Magnoliopsida; order Malpighiales; family Euphorbiaceae; genus Aleurites; species Aleurites moluccanus. Next base: position 5,006 of record CANXYC010441673.1, on the reverse strand, counting down.
CTCAATCGAAACGACTTTCACTTTATCTCTAATGTTTTTATTACGTATCTCATCCTAGTATAACTATATATCCATCTTAGCATCATCATCTTTGTACATGTTGTCCTTTCATTGTCCAACACTAACTACTATATAACAAAGCCGATCGAATAGTCGTACGGTAAAATTTTCGTTTCAATTTATTGGGAATCATAGGTCAACCACCCAGTTTTTATTTTATGGCTAACATCCTCTTCACAACCTCCATCTTGTTGAAAGATTGAGTCTAGATATTTAAAATGAGTATTTTGGGATAATGATACTCCATCTAAGTTAACTCTCTCATTATCCCCACTTTGGCCTTCACTAAACTTACAATACATGTATTCCGTCTTGGTTCTACCTAACCTGAAATCCTTGAGCTCCAAAATGCTCTTCCTCGATTCTAACTTTTCATTAACTCTCTTTTATATCTCATCTACCAGTACAATATTGTCTGCAAACGTCATGCACCACTCTAAGACTATTACATCATGTTGCTTTAAAACTGTTAGATGCAGTTGCATGACTGCAAATATGAAAGCATTGGCAGATCCCACATAACGTGGATCATTGAATGGCAGATTTTTGGTGCAAAACTGCAAATAACAACAGCCTTAAAACACATTTGTTGAAGTTTTATTATTTGGAGCAAGAATCATATCTGTTAAAGTTTTATAACTGATAAGAGTATAGATCCAATCATTAGTAAGAAAGTACTCCTATTTGTCTTTCTCATATGAATATGAGAAGATAATTTTATGTTTTTGCTTAACTTTGAAATATTTTACATCTAATAATTAGATTTCCAGTTTACCAACCATGAAGTCAATTCCCAAATATGGAATATAGGGAACATCTAATTTAGAAGGATAACTACAATATACACTCAACTGATAGAACTGTTTCTAAAGATTAAAAAAATAAATTTAAACAATAACATGATTTATGTACATACAAAGAAAATAAATAAATAAATAAATAATGCTAAAATCAAATTTTTGATGATGTGGGGCAATATTACTAGAAAATGCAGCACCTCTAGCAATTTGCCTTCCAGATTTCACAATCTGAATTATAGATCATTAGCAATTTGGAACACTCAAATTAGCTTTCTGAAGTGAAAACAACAATGGGAAGAGAATCAAACAATCTTAGCGACAAAAATTTCAGACATGCTATTATTATGCCAGGATTTAGATATATTTTACACAATGAAGAAACTGAATAGCATTTTTTCTAATTGAAACCAAGTTATTATACCAATAGGATATTAGAAAATCTTCGTAGTTATTCTTAATTCCAGTCCAGTGTATGATGTGTTGCATAGATTTCATAATATATGCAATCCAAATAGTTATATTTAGTTCCATTTAGCAATCCAAAAATCTAAAAGAAGCCTATCCCTCCAAATCACATTTTTATACAAGGACATTTTCTGTTCCTGCTTTCGTTCCATGTGCCAGAGCAATCCATGCTCTAGGTAACCTAGAATGGGAGTAATGCAGTCACGGTCAAAAGGTTTAAAGATTGTTATGTCAAGTTTAAATTATTTCATCTTTAAGTTAATATTCTTGTTTGGAAGTTTTTATGTACCTTTCTATTTTGTATCTCTTGACTAGGAAGTTGAATATTTATACAGGATCTTTATTATTTAAGAAATTTATTTTCATTTAGGAAGTTTATTATTTTACTTACAAGTTTGATTTTCTTTTCTTCATAGTTTAAAGTGTTTAGCCTATAAATAAGGCTACAAGGACCAATTTTGATCCAGTTTTAAATTGAGTTCCTCCATTCAATAAAGTTAACAATCTTCTCTCTCTCCCCTTTGGTGGATTCTTTAGGGATTTTTAATGCAACCGTATCCTTAGAGTGGCATATCAAATGGTGCTTTAACTATCGTGTATCAACCATTACATTGATAATTTGGGGCGGAGTTTTAACATTGCCACAATGAGATTTCACATACATAAGTTTGTTCAAACTATGTTCACGTTCCACCACATCTTCCGTTTCTACCTATTCGTCCATTCTACGCATTAGTTGTGTGCCACACATAATGATGCTACTGGAGATAAGGAAAAATGGAATGCATTTATTATGAAAATAATTGTTGATTTTCATAAATAGTAGCCACAAATAAGATAAACTAAGGTTGTGAGATCAACATGAGTTAGTAGTACAGTAGATTATGGCTGTTGTACTTATGACTTCAAAGCAGTCAAGAAAATTCAGCATCCAGCATTAACATGTTATGTTATATTCCCACAGTCAAAATTTTTTAAATTGTTAGACTAAATGGCCATACGTAGCCTATATTAAAGTCTATATGTTCATACATATGCGAGCTTATAAGTGCGCAAGTGTTGGAACCCACTTACATAAAACCAATTGACTTATACTAAGTTCAATACTAACCTTTATATATTTTTTAATTATTCGATATGGAATATTTTTCTCCATACATCTCCTCAAGTACAATCGGACTTGGCACGTGACTCAGCATCAACATGCCGGTTGACATGTTGACACTTGCTCATAAATGGATCAGCCGAAATCTCTTCTTCAACTTTAATCTGGATTGGCATCACCAGTCCAACAAAGAGGCTTGAACATGGGTTCTAGGATCTAGCCTATTTCGGTATAAAGCTCTTATACTATATTAAAGTTTATGGGTCCATATACATATGGATTTATAAGTACGCAAGTGTTGGAATCTACTTGTACAAAGTCAATTGACTTATACTAAATTCAATACTAACTAACTCACTTATAAGTCCTTTATATATTTTCTCATTATTCGATATTGGATACTTTTTCCAACAGCCTACAAGTAGCAGAAAATTTAATAACAGAATTTATGAACTGGTTCGTTATAACAAACAGTTCTCCTGAAATCTTGAGGACAAAGCCTAAGTAAAACAAGACATGAGCGATACTTGTAACTTTTCTATCTCATAGATTTCTAAGAATCATATGCATCTAAAAATTATGTAAAGCATAATATTCATATTATTATTGTCATTATTATTATTATTTTAAACACAGTCCACAACTCTTCCAAAAGCATAGGCATGAAGAGCTTTTCCCTTAGGGCTGAGGGAGAAGTAGGAGATAAAATAATCAGGGAAAATCATACCGTTCTAAGGTCAGCATAGCATTAGCTTCTCATCACAGATTAAATGTCCGTCCAATCATAGAAAACGCTATGACAATGAATTCTAATATCCCCAACCACTGCTCTACTCCATGCCTTATGGAATGGATTTGAAGCACATAACTACACCACTTCCTGAAGAATCACACTGCCTCACAGCCCAAATTTCATTACTAATTGCATTAACAGTTGTCCATGTGCCTCAAAGTCCCACCTCTTATTTACTTGAGCTGGCCAATCTCAAAGAGAAGTTTTCCCTGAGTTTATGAGCAATGCTATTGCATTTAGAACTAAAATCAAGGCAGTTGGGGCATCTATGCATTCTCCACGAAACTATCAGATGCATGTATTCAAACCAAAACAGAAATGCACTAACAGAGGGATAGATCCAAGGAGAGCCCTTAACACAATGTACCTCAAAACTCCTTGGGCTTTATCATTAAGAAACTTAAGGCTAGAACAAAGTTTAAATGGCTAAAGCAACAAAAACAATTCCACAACCTAAAATCAGCCGCAGCTAAGTTCAAGGTTTTGCAAAAACAAAAATAATCTCATCAATCACAATGTTCAAGAGGATGATTTTCCCCTTTAAAAAGTAAAAGCTGAATATTAATATATAAGTATATTTCGAGGCTAACTATTGCATGGCCCACAACAATGTTGTGCCAGAACAAGCTCGCGAAGCACAGAGAGGTGGAAACCCTGGCCCATGGTAAGGTGCGCCATAGCATATCATGAATCAGGTCCATTGTTCACCACTGGCTCAGGTTGGCCAGTAAATTGTTTTGTGGAGGAAAAAAAAGATTGACAAAAATCAAATTAAACATGCCAAACAAAAATACAAAACACATCTAGACAAAAATTGTATTCTCATTATTAATTGTCTTGGAACAAAATATGCATAAAAAATGTTATATAAATAAATTTGATTTGAATGAAAAACATTACTATTCACTAGTGGACCATTAGTTGTAAACATTTATCCATTATATAACTATTAAGGTAGAACTTTAACCTCTAAAGGGAGATAAAAAAAAAAAAAGAAAAAAAAAGTCATATTTTACATGGCAAGTGCAGCAGAAAAATGGTAATAACTTCCAAAAGGAAAGACAAATGTTATTGAATAATTATTTATTGTAAAATAGTGTACTATTTTTCCTCTGCATTTAATCAAACTCTTGAAAGTAAATAGACGTCTCCAAAATTGACATGGAAAAACATCAATCTTTGATGCAATTGTTGCAATTGGTGGGGTGAGCATATCACATGCCATGGCAGTGATCACAAGAGTTATTTCTTTTAATCATCTTTTTAGAAGTTATTTCCTTTTTCCTTTACTTGCAATGTCAAATATGTTTTCTTTTATTTTTTCCCCATTTGGAGATTAATCCCCTACCTTGATATTTTAAACAAATTAATGGTTTTTTAATCAAATAATAAAATATTTAATTCAAAATGAAATTTCCACATAACATTTTTTGGTGCAAGCATTTTGTTCCAAGACTGAATGAAAGAGAAAGTTTTAACTTCATTCTTTTTTTTCTCCTTTGCTACAGGCTAGCACACAAGTCCATCTTGTGCCAACCCAACACTACAAATTGGGTCTGGTCCATGAACACATAAACCAAGCCAAACAAGGGTTCAACTACATCTGTGGTCTGCCCGCAAGTCACGCATATCACAAAGCAATATTGGCCCAAAGGACAAACCACATTCATAATACAAACGACACAGGTTTAGCATCCTTTCAAACAGATAAGCAATCAATCATCCACTTTTGTTCATGTCCTGATATTTATATTATTTGACAGCGACTACCTTTGGATGCCTA
>CANXYC010441632.1:0-11552 GCA_948193065.1 Aleurites moluccanus | reverse complement strand
GGCTAAATTATTTAGCTAAGAACTAATATAAGCCCAAAATTTGAGCCCAAGTCAGATGGGGCGAATTAGGGTTTTATTAGTTAACCTAATGCTAGGGTTAAATGCCTATAAATACACATATGATGTTATTTTAGGTGAGATAATTTTTCTGCCATTTTTCAAAAAAAAACAAGTGAACCCTAATCCTAATTCTCTTAGACGAATCTAGCAAAACGTCTTGGAGATTATCTTCTTGTTAGTGAGACGAACCAAAATAGATACGATCCATTCGTGTGGATACTGTAGAGGCAGAAGGCGCAAAAGCTTCTGCTCCCGACTCAGAATCATTCTTTCATAGTCGAATCATCAACCAAGGTATGAACCGTAACCATTCTGATTTGGATCTTCATATGGATCATGGAGTAAATTGAATAAAAAATTTTATTCCGTTGCCCTCTTTATGATTTCAATTTCCAGCAGAACTCACCTCAACTTTCCAACAATCAATCAATTAGCCAATCTCACCAATTTCCTCCAAAAAACCCCAATTTGACTACTTTGAGAATTCAGTTTCCAAAATCTACAATTCCACATTAAATTGGTCATCAATTAAGTATTCTCTTATACTCAATTAACTATTTCTATCATCAATTTATGAATCCCATAAATAATTTATCACATCATCTTTCAAAGTTCCCATTAAACCCTAGAGTTTAGGGGTTTCAATTAATTAGTGTTAATCCATGCAAAATAACACTAAACCCATTTATTCTAACCTCAATAATATCTATTAAATCAATACAATCCCACAAATAATCACTTACCTCAAATGAGCTTTAATGGCAGAAATTATCCTCCACTGCCTCCAGAATATTTTCCAGCTCTTTCCTCAAGTTAAAACGAAATACTATAGTCACAGAATATCCTTAAGGATTTCCATAAATTTTTCCCAGAAATTTGATGGAGAAAATCGTGAAATCTGATGAAGAAGATGAAGAAACAGTGTTTCGGTTCTTTTGGAGAAAAGATGAACACGAAGAACAGAGAAACAGAGAAAGAAATAAAAGAAATAAGCCAACGTGTTTTAATGCATCAGTTACTGCCTCTTTATAATAAGTTACTGCCTCAATAACGGAATCAATTTGAATTCTGCTTCGCCATTCCAGATCCGCTGTTTCCAGCTCGCGAGTTCCAGCTCGCCAATGCTTCTTCGCATTGCTAGCTCTCCATTCCTCTTCGTATAAACTAGCTCGCATATGCCTCTTCGCCAAACCCAGTTCGCAATTCCTCTTCATCATTTTCTCTTTGCCATCCCTCTTCGCTATTCCTCTTCGTATTCCTCTTTGCCATTCCACTTCGCATTTCCTCTTCGCCTTCCTCTTCACATTTCCTCTTCAGCATTTCCTCTTCGCCATTCCTCTTCGCATTTCCTCTTCGCCATTTCGTCTTCGCCATTTCCTCTTCCCATTCCTCTTCGCATTTCCTCTTCGCATTTCCTCTTTGCCATTTCCTCTTTGCCATTTCCACTTCGCCATTTCCTCTTCGCATTTCCTCTTCGCCATTCCTCTTCGTATTCTCACTTCGCAGGTCCAGATCGGCAAGGCCTCTTCTCAAGGCCAGCTCGCCAATGCCGGCTGAAAACACTCTAACCCAACTTACGCAATTCGCTACTGCCCTGTAAATTCCTAACTTCCAACACTTAGAATATTTTTACAAATTTAGGAGCTCAATCCTTTAATCAATATTTTACATTGAAATTTCCCATTCTCATTTACTATCATTATCATTATTTTAAAATAATTAAAATAAGTAAAAATTATACTTATTGCAAAATAAATTAATTCAGCCAAATAAATTTTAAAATTATACACACACACACACACATATATATATATATTCAAAAATGACATATGAAAATGGTAGTGAATCCATATGTATCTCCAATAAACATAATGGTTAATAGATGGAACAATGATATCAATAGGTCAATGTGAACAATTTACAGAATCAGTAATAGAAGGTGACAGAATAGCCAATAAATATATCATAGGCTCGGTATAATAAGGAAAGACAGATAGAGGGATGGACTATATGAAACCATACAGTCTCCAGTAGCATCAGTATGGACTATATGCGAATATACAGTCTCTAGTAATATCCATATCAGTAAGCATAAGACTTATCAGGTCTTATGGCCAGGACCACAACCCTTCCCAGCTAAGGTATCAGTAATACAATGTACACATCGCTGACAGTATATTCCCACTATCCTGTCAAATTAGTAGCTCTGTCAAGCCACATTAGAATCAATATAAGAGATGAACATATCAATGGACACCATTATGCAACAATGGTATCCTCCATATCAATAAGCTCAATGTCATTCAAATCAATTAGCAATATAATCAATGGTATTGCAATATATGAAATACAATCAATGATAAGTGATATGGTAATCAAGAAAACAATGGAACAAAGGTTGGTTAGGCAAAGGAAATCGGTAGGCCAATTGGCATGCCAATGTCGCTAGCTACGATGGCATTCAAATGGTAGGCCTATGAAATACAAAACAATAGGCCAAGGCAAAAACAACTAGGCATTTTATCAAAAACTTGGTAGGCACAAATGAGCAAGACTTTAGGTTAGGTTTTGGTGCAAATGTAGCATACCCAATTCAACCAACAACAAGTTCACATTTTAGTCAACACAATAGGAATCAAATATACAACAATAAACATCGTGAAATGGATCAAAATGGCTAAGGAAATATGAAGAAAATTAAGCAAAAACACAAAGAGGTGAATAGTGCAACCCATTCAGCCAAAAACTAACATATTCTAACATCAATTAACACAAACTAACTATAATTTATCAAGCTCATTCAAACAACTTCAAATTGATTAGGCAAATTAGGCATTTTCTATCAAAATGCATCAATTGATGCAATCTAACCTAAAACTCATTCAATTCATCATCAAATTCATCTAAATAAACCATAAAATTGAACAAAATAATTTCTTACCTCAATATGGATGGTGAACCCGAAATCTATCTTCAATTAATCCTTGGTTTCCTTTAAGCTTTCTAGCAAATTAATAGTGGGGAATGGAAGAACAATGCCTAAACTCAATTTTTCTATGAATTTACTTAAGAAACTTTGGTGTAAAATGAAGCAATTTGGAGGAAGAATGAAGAAGAAAGGGTTCAGCTATAAGAAGAAAGAAAGAAGAATATAGGAAATTGTTCTAAGTGTTGGCTTATATGCAAAAATCAATTGGCAAATTATATCTTAGTCCTTAAACTTCCATGAGTTACACTTTGACCCCAACTTCTTCTGTAATTTATTCTGATAATTCTGTCAGAATTTAGATTTCAAAGTGGGAAATCAAAAAGCTTATTTTGATTTATACTTATTTATAAAAATAGTTTCAAAGTCATTCTGAAACTCAGACAGACTCATTTCCACTATTCACCTTAAAGTTTCATTTATTTATGATTTTGCCATTGGTTACTTTTTCAGTGTTTCTAAATGTTTTCACCTCTTTCTTTTTACAAAAATTACACATGCACTTAAGTGTTCTTTTATCCCCTAGTCAGAATCAGAAATTCATCTGTTGATCGGATTGCTAATTTCTCGGCAGTATTCCCGACAGCGTCGATTTTCAAAAAAATGATTAGTTCGCTTTCTAACTGTGTCTCTAAAATTATTTTCCATCATTTCAATGCCTTTAAACCACATACTAAGAATTAAATAATGAATATGAGTTAGGACTTTCTAGGGTATTTGTCATGACCCGTTTCCGGATCGCGACGGTCCTAGGATGCGGGAGATGTCAGTGGCGACCGGCATCCGTAGAACCTAGTATCACATGCATAATCTATAAACCACAATATATTATCCATTTTACTTAGTTACCATCCATTCTGTTTTTCTGTAATTTAGTGCAGTTGGCTATAACAGTTATACTAGCATACCATATACTCATCAAATATCATCAGACACATAAATATATACATGTTCATTTCCTAGCTAACCCGTATATACACCATGGAGTAGCTAGATTATGAACATCAAAATAATACAGAATCAGAATATATACATCAGAACAGCTAATAGAAATCCTTAGATGACAGACAACAGAATTTTGCAATCTACTCCTCTCCTGAAATGGGTAAACAAAGAAAAGGTGAGTATATAAGATACTCAGTGGATCTATATGCATCAACCAATAAACAAAAGGTAATAATGGAATAATGGTGCCAATAGGTCAAGATACAGTATACAAAATCAATAACAGGTTACAGAATAACCAAAGAACAAAGCATAGGCTCGGTGTTATATGGAAAGACAGATAAAGGGATGGATTGTATGAAATCATACAATCTCTAGTAAAATCAGCATGGATTATATGCGAACATACAGTCTCCAGTGGCACATCACTATCAATGAGCATAAGACTGATCGGGTCTTATGGTCAGGACCATAACCCCTCCTAGCTAGGGCACCAATAATACAATGTGCACATCGCTGATAATATTTTCCCACTACCCTATCGGATCGGTAACTCTGTCAAGCCACATTAGGATCAATATAAAGAAACAACATATCAATGGATACCATTATACAACAATGGCATCCTCCATATCATTAAGCTCAATATCAATCAATCAATTATCAATAAGATCAATGGCATAGCAATAGATGACATATGAACAACAACAAGTAGTTTGGTAGTCAATAAGGACATGGAACAAAAGTTGGCTTGGCAAAGGAAAACAGTAGGCCAATTGGTATGCCAATGTCACTGGTGACAATGGCATTCAAATGGTAGGCCTATGGGATGCAAACAATAGGCTAAAGACAAAATGAACTAGGCATTTCCACAAACACTTGGTAGGCATACAATGGCAAGCCAATTGGTTAGGTTATGGTGCAAATTGGACTTGCCCATTTGAATCAACAACAAACCACATTTACAATTATACAATAGGCATCAAAGAAGCAAGGTTAAACAACATCAAATTGGATCAAAATGGCTATGGAATTCAAGACAAAATCAAGCAAAATATAAGGGCATGAATAGTAGCAATGGTTTCGGCCAAAATAAGAATTTTATACAAGGTTTTCAATTTCAATTCTAACACAATAGGCATATTAAAGGATGCATATAAGACTCACCTAAGCTTCCAAATTACTTTGGAAAATTGAATTCCACCACAATTCACCAATGGAGCCAATAGTCACAACTTTGTCACAACTTGAGTTCTACATCAAACAATCCATCAATTAGTTACCTAAAGACTTCCAATTGACATATTCTAACATCAATTAACATAAAATAACACTAAATCATCAAACCCTTTCTTACAACTTCAAATAAGCTAGGTAATTTAGGCATTTTCAACAATTTGCATTAATTGTTGCAATCTAACCCTAAACCCATCAAATTCAACCTAGATATCATCTAATTGAACCATAAAATCAAACAAACAAGTTGGTTACCTCTTAATGATGATATTGTTGAAACCTTCAATCAATTACTCCTTGGTTTTATTTGTGATTCCAAGCAAATTGATGGTGAAGAATGGTTAATCTAGGTTTTAACTTAAGTTTTCTATCAAATTTCTTTAAGAAAACTAGTTGGAAGATGGAGAAATGGAGGAAAAGATGGTTCGACCAAGGAAGAAAAAAAGAAGAAGATGGAGATTTTGTTCTAAGTGTTGGTTAAATACAAAAATCCGTTGGCAAATTATAACTAAATCCCCAAATTTTCATAAGTTACATTTTGACCCCAAATTCTTCTGTAATTTATTCTGTCAATTTTGTCCGGATTTGGATTCCAATATGGGGAGTCAATGAGCTTATTTTAATATATACGTATTTATAAAAATAATTTTAGAGTCATTTTGTAACTCCGACGGATCAATTTTCACTATTCACCTTAAAGTTCCTTTTATTTTTAATTTTGCCTTTGGTTACTTTTTCAGTGTTCCTAAATGATTTTCACTTCTTTCATTTTACAAAATTACAAATGCATTATGATGATCTTTTACTCCCTGGTCAACTTCAGAAATTCTTCTATTGACCGGACTACTAATTTCTCGGTAGTGTTCCCGACACTGCCGCTTTCCAGAAAAGTAATTAGTTTGCTTTCTAACTGTGTCTCTAAAATTATTTTTCATCATTTCAATACTTTTGAACAACATACTGAGAACTAAATCATGCATGTGAGTTAGGAATTTCTAGGGTGTTACATTCTACCCCCTACAAATATATTCGTCATCGAATTTAAATAAATTACATATTTCACTGCTGGAACAATAATAGATATCTGCTCCTCATCTCCTGTTCACTCTCCCAAGTGCACTCCTCCATGGATTAGTTCCTCCAAAGCACTTTAACCTTCGAGATCTCCTTGTTCTGCAGTTGTTTGACCTGTCGATCAACAATCTCCACTGGAAGCTCCTCATATGACAAGTCCTCACTGAGATCCATATCCTGAACCTCCAATATGTGAGATGGATCAGATACATACTTCTACAGCATCGAGATATAGTTAACTGGATGTACATGACTCATGCTAGGTGGAAGAGCCAATCTATAGGCCACATTACCTATCTTCTCAAGAATCTCAAATGGGCATATAAACCTTGGTTATAACTTTCCCTTCTTCCTAAGTCTCATAATACCTCTAATCGGTGAGACCTTAAGGAAGACATGATCACCAACTGCAAAATGTACATCCTTCCTCTTCGTATCAACATAACTCTTCTACTTACAGAAGGCAATTCTCATCCGATCTCTGATTATAGGCACCTTTTCCATAGTCTCACTGATCAACTCTGGCCCCTCAAGCTGCTTCTCCCCTAGCTCTACCCAACACACTAGTGATCTATATTTTCTACCATATAGTGCTTCAAATGGAGCCATACAAATAGAAGAGTGGTAGCTGTTGTTATAAGAAAACTCAATCAATGGCAGATAATAATCCCAGTTAACTTTGAAATTCAGAACACACAATTTAAGCATATCCTCCAACATCTGGATCGTCCTCTCCGACTACCCATCAGTCTGCAGATGGAAAGCAGTATTGAATCATAATTGGGTACCCATAGTCTCCTGAAACTTCTGCCATAATCGAGAAGTGAACTGTGTACCTCTATCTAAAATGATCATCGAAGGAACTCCATGAAGCCGCACAATTTTGTCCACATATAACTGTACATACTGAGCTGCTGTATATCTAGTCTTAACCTCTAGAAAATGAGTAGATTTCGTCAATCAGTCAACAATCACCCATATGGAGTCATAACCCTAGTATTCCTCGGTAGACCCACTACAAAATTCATAGCAACCTGCTGCCATTTCCACTCTGGCAACTCAATCTCCTGAAGCAACCCTGATGGCTTCTAATGCTTAAACTTAACCTGCTGATAGGCTAAGCATTTAGACACAAACTGAAGCACATCTCTCTTCATACCGGGCCACTAATACACATCTCTTATATCATGGTACATCTTGGTAATCCTTGGATGTACACTGTATGCTGAGTAGTGAGCCTCTCTCATAATTCGATCCCGTAGCCCATCAAAATCTGGTACACATATGCGCTTCCCACACTTCAGTACCCCATCCTCTACTGTAAACTCTGTCATCTTCCCATTCTGTACCTCTCTGTTGAGCTTCAATAGATAAGGATCCCTATCCTTAGCCATTTTAATATCATCAAGTAACAGTGACTTCACCCGAAATTGGGCTATCAGAGCCTGGTTTCGATCCTGGGATCCTAACTCCAACTCCACTCCCAAATTTGCCAACTCTCTCATCTCTCGAATCAAAAGTCTCCTCCCAATCATAATATGAGCTAGACTGTCGATGGATTTCTTGCTCAATTCATCAACTAATACATTGGCTTTACCGGGTGATAAAGGATCTCACAATCATAATCCTTAAATAGCTTCACCCATCTGCTCTGTCGAAGATTTAGATCCTTCTGCTGAAATATATACTGTAGACTCTTATGATTAGTATATATCTCACATTTCAATCCATACAAATAATGTCTCCAAATCTTTAATGCAAAGACCACAGTTGCCATCTCCAGATCATGTGTTGGATAATTTGCTTCATACTTCTTTAACTGACGAGAAGCATAAGCAATCACCCTAACAATTTGCATCAGTACACACCCCAAACCAATTCGAGAAGCATCACAATACGCAGTGAATTTCTCCCGCTCTACTGGCAATGCCAACACTGGAGCACTGGTGAGGCAATACTTCAAAGTCTGAAAGCTGCGATCACACTCATCAGTCCATACATAACACTCCTGTTTCCTTATTAATCTAGTCAATGGAGCTACAATCCTGGAGTAATCCTTCACAAACCTCCTGTAATACCCAGCCATACCCAGAAAACTGCAAACCTCTGAAACATTGGTAGGCTGAGGCTAATTAGCAACCACTTCAATCTTCTGAGGATCCACCTTAATCCCATCCTTGCATATCACATGCCCAAGGAAACACACTTTGGTTAGCCAGAACTGGCATTTAGATAATTTAGCATACAACTAATGCTTTCGAAGTGTCTGCAATATAATCCTCAGATGCTTTACATGCTCCTCGTCGCTCCTAGAATAGATAAGTATATCATCAATGAATACAATGACAAACTTATCTAAATATGACCTGAACACCCTGTTCATCAAATCCATAAAAGCAACAGGTACATTGGTCAACCCGAATGGCAACAACAAAAACTCATAATGCCCATATCGGGTCCTGAAAGTAGTCTTAGGTATATCACCCTTTTTAATCTTCAACTGGTGATACCCAGACCTCAGATCAATCTTCAAAAAATGGCTAGCACATTACAACTGATCAAACAAGTCATCTATTTGAGGCAATGGATACTTGTTCTTCACTGTCACCTTATTAAGCTGCCTATAGCCTATACACATCCTCAAAGAGCTATCTTTCTTCCTTACAAACAGTACCGGTGCATCCCAAGGAGAACTACTCAGTCTAATGAACCCTCTATCTAATAGCTCCTGTAATTGTACCTTCAATTCCTTCAGTTCAGCTAGAGCCATTATGTATGGAGGAATAGATATAGGGTCAGTGCCTGCATACACCTCAATCTCAAACTCAATCTCCCTATCTGGGGTCAATCCTGACAACTCCTCAGGAAACACATCAGGAAACTCCTGAACTATCGGTATGTGATCAAGCTGTACATAAGACTTCTGCACATCTATCACATGTACTAAATAGGTTGAACAACCTTTCCCAATCATCCTTCTAGCCTGGATAGCAAAAACTAGATTAACCCAGAACTCCCGTATATCACCCTGAAACTCAAACTTTAGCTGCGCCTCAGGCTGAAATCTAACCCTTTTCCGATAATAATTAATAATCGCTTGGTGCCTCGTAATCCAATCCATACCCAAAATAACATCTAACTCTAACACATGTAACTCAATCAAATCAGCACGCAAGATGTTATCATCAATCTTAATCACATAGTCAGGATAATAATAATCCACATCAACACTATCACCCATAGGAGTAGCAATCATCAAAGGCACATCTAACAATCTCATTTCTTTATTCAATTTAGATGCAAAGTGTGGTGACACAAAGAAATGAGTAGCACCAGAATCAAATAAGGCATATGCAATCTTATTTTGAATCAAGATAGTACTTGTAAGTACATTGTCTGATCTTTGGGCCTCTTGGGTGTTGATTGCAAATACTCTGCCCTAACCCCTACTAGCTGGAGCCTGACTACTACTGAGAGCCTGTCTTCCCCTACCTCTGCCTCTACCAGAAGCCTCTCTACCTATGTTCTGACTCATCTGCACTACTGGCTGAGAAACCATAACAGACGGCTACTGCTCAGCCCTCAATGGACAACTGTTAACATAGTGGCCCTGCTGGCCACATCTCAAATAAGCACCAGTCTGTCTCCAACACTCCTTTCCATGTCTCCATCCATAAAACCCATAACTTGGAATACTGGGTGTCTGTGTAGTTGGTCTCGAAGAACCTTGAGAATAGGCAGGTGCTAACTGAACCACTGGCGGTCCCCTACTTTGAATCCTCCTCCTCTGACTACTAGCTGATGATCTCTAATCAAACCGTAGCACTGGCTCTGTCTGCCTAGGTTGAGAGCTGCTCTCCCCCCTCCTAACCTGAGATCCTGGACATTCTTTCCTATTCTGGTCCCTTTTAGCCCTCTTTGTCTTATAGTTCTCTTCCATCTATGTAGCCTTATCAATCACTGTAGTCAGAGAAGTAAACTCACTAGGCAACAGAGCATTATGAAGTGCAGCATGACGACCCGTCCGAAACCTACTGATCAGATCAGCTTCTGCAGGAGCAATATGAGTAGATAAACTCCTCTGCATACTCCTCAATAGATCTGTCTCCCTACTTTAACTGCTCAAACCTAAATAGGTTACGGGTCTTCACCCCCTCTGTGATAAACTCATCAATAAGCCCCTGTCGAAACTCAATCCAGGTAAGTGGGTGCTCACTATAAAGCCTGGGCTCCATCCTTCTAGAAAATCAGGTCCATGCCTTCCCCTTCAGTAATCGCCTAAGAAGCTCAACTGCCCTCAGCTCAGAACATGGTAGTCTCCTAACTACCTTCTCCACCTCCTCCAAAAAATCCACAGGGTCACTGCCTCTGTCTCCCCTAAACTCAGGCAAGTTTAGCTTCAAAAATCTAAACGTCGATACACCACCCTCCTCTATCACTCTATGGCCGCCCTGTACAACAGGCTCCCTCAAAACCCCTACTGGCTGTTTAGGAGCCGGTGCCACTGGAACTGCCTCTGGTGCCACAGGTGGAGGCACTACTGCTGGAGTTGGTGGTGGAGATATATGATCACGCTCCCACCTCAAATCAACCATCTCTCTACATAACTCCATCAATCCCCTTATCATCTGTACTCACTAGGGGTCATCTTCCCTCTCTGTATCCTCTAAAGTCTGTCAGGATCTAGACAAACCCTCTGAAACTGCAATCTCCCTCACCAAGGACTCATTAGAGGCAATCTCTGCCTCACGGGTATATCTGTCCCTATCGTTGGACATCTCTGTAATCTATCGAGCAAATGGAAACATACTCAGAAAATGACAGAAATGCAGAATAATAATATATAACAAATGATAACTGCAAAAGACATCAAAGGAAATCCTATGCTCCATGGTATATATAATTCTACCCCATTATGTACTTAGTCACTATTCCTCTGTAATTTAGTCACTATTCATCTGTAACCTATATTCTGGTGTCTGTAACCTAGAGCTCTGATACCACCTCTGTCACGACCTATTTTCGAATCACGACGATCCTAGGATGTGAGAGATGCCAATGGCGATCTGCACCCGTAGAACCCAGTATCACATGCATAATCTATAAACCACAATATATTATCCATTTTACTTAGTTACCATCCATTCTGTTATTCTGTAAGTCATTCTATAATTTAGTGCAGTTGGCTATAACAGTTATACTAGCATGCCATATACTTATCAAATATCATCAAATATCATCAGATAAATAA
>CANXYC010441607.1:0-12999 GCA_948193065.1 Aleurites moluccanus | reverse complement strand
GGCCATTTTGCTATCAAGAACTGGCCTCTCCATAAGGAATTTCAAGGGGCTCTTGTCAGCAAGAACATGTGTGGTGTATGAACCCAAATAATGTTGCAGCTTATGGCATACCCAAACCAAGGCAAGGCACAACTGCTCGATTTGATTGTACTTTAGTTCATGAGCAAGCATGTGCTTACTCAAGTAATAGATGGCATTTTCTTTATGCGAATCTACAGCATTTTGAGCTAGCATTGCCCCCATGGCTTCTTTGATCACAGAGAGGTATAATAGCAAAGGTTTACCGGGTCTTAGAGGTTGCAATACAGGAGGATTCAACAAGTATTACTTGATCCTTTGAAAGGCTTGCTGACATTCATCATTCCACTCTTTGGAAACCCCGTTTTTCAATAATTTAAAGATGGGTTCACAAACATCAGCCAACTGAGAGATGAACCTACTAATGTATTGCAAACGTCCTAAGAATCCCCTAATTTCTTTTTCAGTCTTAGAAGTTGGCATCTCCAAAATGGCTCTTGATTTGGCTGGGTCTACTTTTATCCCTTTCTTGCTCACCATATGGCCCAAGAATAAACCCGAGGACGTACCAAAAACACATTTAGCTGGGTTCAATTTCAAGTTGTACTGTCTCAACCTAAAAAAGAAACACCTTAATGCATCTATATGCCCTTCCACTGTTTTGGATTTTATCACCATGTCATCAATATATACTTCCACATCTTTGTGAATCATGTCATGGAAGATGGTTGTGGCCATTCTCTGGCATGACCTTATAGCAGTAAGTACCCCCATTCTGTCATAAAAGCTATTTTTTCTTTATTAGGTGGATAAACTTGTATCTGGTTATAACCTGCATATAGATCAGTCAAGGAGACTACCTCGTATCTGACCATGCGGTCCACCAGTAAGTCTATGTGAGGTAAAGGAAAGTCATCTTTTGGACAGACTCTGTTCAAGTCCCTGTAATCGACGCACATCCTTACTTTTCCATCCTTTTTGGGCACAGGCACTATGTTGGCTAGCCATGAAGGGTAAGAGATAGGTTCAATGAAACCATTCCTTAACAACTTAGCAAATTTTTATTTAATCTTGAGAGACCATTCCGTCTTCATCCTCCGTAGCTTCTGTTTCACGGGCTTCACATCCTCATAGGTTGTAATCTTATGGACCGCTATGCTTGGATCGACACCCGTCATGTCTTCAGGTTCCCAAGCAAAATAGTCTAAAAATTCTTGAACTGTTTTGAATAAAGAAGCTTTATCATAAAATGATGATGCAATTAATGTGATTTTCTGTTTATCATCTGTGCCAAGATTAATTGATTCTTTATTCTGTTCTTTTATTTCATTTATTTCATTTTCTTTTGATGCCTCATTTAAATTGGATTCATTGAAAGGAAAGGAAGACTCAGAGAGATAAAAGGAAAACTAGAAAGTTTTATTCCTAACAGAAGTTTTGTCCTTGCGGACTACATTGAAATTGAAAGAAGGACCAAGGAGATCCTTTTCTGACTCTATAAAAGAAAAAGAAAAAATAGACTCAACAGACTCCGACTCTGACTCTGCTTTGGACTCGGATTCTGACTCGGACTTGGCTGGGAGGAAAAGTGTTTCATCAAGGCGAGGAAACTTCTCAATGTGCCAATTGTCTGGTGCTACCAAGGTAGGATGAATAAGCTCGGTAGGGTCTATTGCCACTTCACTTCCAATCATAAGGACTTGCTCAAAGAGAGTAGCCTCCATGTTTTCTTCCCAATCTTGCTTTAGAAAGTAGATGGGCTCGCAATCCTCCAAACTAAGCCTGACATCAAAGCAAATTTCAAAACCCGGGATTAGCTTTTTAGTCAGAGGGCAATACCATGGTTCAGCAAAGCCACAGAAAGGAAAATCTTCCCCTTCTCTTACAAAATACCTATTCGAAGTTTTGAAGTAAGGGCACATCTGCCAATCAAAAACCTCACCTCTCCTTTTAGCTTCAGCTCTCTTCTTGGCTCTCATCTCAACCTCCTCTAAATCCTCTTCAGTAGGCTTGTAACCAAGTCTAAAAGGTGGGTTGGCTACTGGATATTCCTTGAAGGAGGTTATCCCCTGCTGATTCCTCCCAAGACCTAAACCCGGAAAATAGTTCATTTTCTTTAAGATGTTAGCCACTGCTATGTTTTCAAAAGGATCAAAATTAAACGAGACTAACCCTTTACCTCCTTACCGTTCAATGAATTATATGGTATCAAAGGAGAAACCAGACAAAAGGACATTGTTCAGCTCAAGTTGAATTTTCGGAATAGGAGTAGAGCTAGGAACCTCACTTTTCCCATGAGTATCACCCTTGATAGTGACTACAGTAGTTCTATGAGGCATTTTGAGCTTTTGATGCAAGGAGGATGGAACAGCTTTTGCCTTATGAATCCAGGGTCTTCCAAGGAGGAGGTTAAAGCAGGCAGGCACGTCAATCACTTGGAAGGAGATGGGAGCAGTTATAGGTCCGATCGTTACATCAAGAGTAGCCACACCCAAGACCTCTTTCTTTATATTATCATATGCCCTCACAATCTGATCGGAGGGAGTGAAATCTGCAACCCCAAGGCCCAAGCAACTTGCCACTTTCAATGGGCATACATTCAGAGATAACACATTATCAACCAAAACCATAGGGACTATCTTCACAGTTATGTACAGAGCCTGGTTGTGATTTTCTCCTTCTTTTGGCACATCATGATTAGTGAAAGAGATGGAAGAAAACTTGGTTGAGCTAGTAAGCGAAGCTACCAAGGTTTCAGGAGAAATATCAACTGGAGCTTGACACTGATTCAACGCCTTGCAAAGAGCTTAGCGATGTGGGAATGATGACTGGATGAGACTCCAAATGGAAATATTGGCTTGGATTTTTTTTAACTATTTGAGGATAGCATCCTCTTCAGGCTCATTATTTATTTTTTCCATAGGAGGGGAATGGGTTTTTGTACTAATGAGGTTGGTTGATAGAATCTACCACTCCTTGTTATTACATCTATCTCTTCCACAAAACCATTAAGATCTAATACACAGCAAAAGTCATTATTTGATCTAATCAAAGAGATTAGATCCATTTCTATGTCGCAAGAGTGGAGGAAATTAACTTGATGATTCGGAAGAGGGTTGGTGTTGATGTTGGTCTTACTTTTGGTGGAATGATATCGCCATTATCCACCAAGTCTTGGATCTTATGCCTAAGGTTCTTGCACATTTCTGTTTTGTGCCCTGCAGCCTGATGATATTCACAATACTCACTCATATTCCAACTCTTGGGCAAAGGATTTGGGAGTGCCCTAGGCTCTAAAGGCTTCACCAAGTTTGCCTCTAATGCCTTCTTGTATACCGTGACTAATGGCATACCCATATCAGTAAAAGCCCTCCTTTCGAGTCTCATGGGAGGATGGTTGG
This sequence comes from Aleurites moluccanus, assembly GCA_948193065.1. Lineage (NCBI taxonomy): Eukaryota > Viridiplantae > Streptophyta > Magnoliopsida > Malpighiales > Euphorbiaceae > Aleurites > Aleurites moluccanus. The sequence continues at coordinate 9,580 of CANXYC010441607.1, read as the reverse complement.
ATATGGCAGTAACTTCCCCACCTTTCTGATTAGCAGAAGTGTTGTGGGTATAGTGAGTGTTCTTCCTATAGAGGATTCTTCCTTGATTTGCCAGCTCTGGATCAAATCCTCTATCTTTGATGCTGTGGCAATAAGGGCTTTAAAGTCTGGTAGATATTAGGTTTGGAGATGAGTCTGGTAACTTGGAAGGAGATTCTTGATTATTATATCAATCTGCTCCTACTCAATGGGCCTGTTCATCATTTGGGCTGCTTTAGCCCTCCATCTAGTGAGAAAAGTGGAGAAGGACTCCTTTGTTGTTGCTTGGTGGTCTCCAAGTCTCTCCTAGTGATATCCACCTCAATGTCATAATGATATTGCTTGACGAAAGCAGTGCAAATATCATCCCATGTTTTCTTGAAATTGGAGTCCAAGTCAACAAACCATCTCATCGCCGCACCTGTGAGCGACTATTGGAATAATTGAGCAAGGAGCTCATTATCCACCCTTAATGGATTCATAGCCCCCACATACATCTTCAAGTGAGTTTTGGGGCAGATAGTGCCATCAAACTTGTCCATGCTAGGCATTTTGAACTTTGAAGGAACCCTAGCATTTGGGAACAAAGTAAATGAATCCACATCGATCAGATCCTCATGCTTTTTAATATTTTTTAGAAGCTTTTCCATAGCTTCAAATTTATCCATCAACTTCTTAGTTTCCGTCAAGTTGGAATTCTCTCCTCCATGAAAAAGATTCGGGAAGGAGGATGGCACTGTGCGACCGGTCAAATTGATAGTCTGAGATGGAATGGTAGTTTCAGGAGCTTTTCCGTTATTTGTCAGTTCAATAACAGAGCTTGGTGGAAGGGATGAAGATGCATTAGGGGCATCAACCTAGGGGGTACTTGTTCCTTGGCCCATCATGGTTTTCACCTCACTAAGGATAGATTGACATTGTGTATCAAGGGCATGGCTTAAGGCAACCCGGAAGTTATCCTCTTGCTTCTTGAGTAGGTTAGCTAACATTATTTCTATGGCCTCCATACCGGGTGCTGTGCTTTCCATTTATACCTTTCAAAAGAGACATTCGGAATTAGGTCAGGGCGGTCCAATCAAAACCTAAACAAGGATGGGAAAGTAGGGTTTGAAGGTTTTATGGGTGGTTTAATGGGTTCAAAGTTTTGAGCTTTGGGTTTGACCATTGACTCATTGGTTCTTTGTCCACAAATGCATGGTCATGCATGGATGCATGTATGCATGAAGAAAATAAGTTTCATGATGACAATTTAACATTATTATGGTTCATGGGCCCTAAATTTCAAGGTCTAATATTCATTACATGAAGGCTAGGTGGTTTGGTATAAGGGCACCCGTCACACTAGAGCAGTGATATACCTAACCACATGTGAAACAATAAGTTTCGCGTGGGCCTAACAATACGACTGCTCGTTACACCTCAAAAATGATTTGAAGATTCGTCACAGGGTGGATGCTTTTGCTATCTCCCAACATAGTCAAAGAGAGTTGTCGGATCAATGCTACTCGCTATCCAAAGGTTGAATTTCGTAACTGGTGATGTAGTGATGTATGAAAATCAAAGTTAAACTAAAAGCCAAGTAAAAAGTCATTTTTTGAAAAGATTTTCAACTAATTGGTAGTCCTCTTTAACTTTTAAAAAAAAGTTTGTTCCCCAATGGAGTCACCAGCTATGAGGCCTCGCCCAAGCACCCCTTTGTCCGGGCCCGCTCTTATAAAAGAAAGCGTTGGGCATCAGAGTGCTCATTGGGAGCAATTTCTCACAGAGGAGATGACCTTAGCGCCTTTCATTTGAAAATGATTTTGATTTTTGAAGTAACCACCTTAAGTTATTTTTGTTGGGAGAATTTAAGGTAAAAACCCATTTTGACTCCAATTTTATCCTAAAGGAAAAAAAGTGCACTAGCCTTTAAAACCAAAGAGGATTCGGGGACTAGATTTTCGGTTGAACTTGGCTTTTAATTTTAACCTTGATTTAAAATATTTTTTATTAGCAATTAAAGGATGACATATAAGATGCATGAGCAAGTAAATAAATGGATGAACAATTGAAATTTAATCAGTCAAATAAAACGATTAAAGAGAGCGATAAAAGTAAATTTACACTTCAAAATTTCAAAATAGGGGATACCAACTCTAGCCCTTAAGGGTTCTAGGTTGATCACACATTTCCCAAAGAATATATTCAACAAATAAAATAAAGCTAATAATCAAAGCAAAAGAGATGGTTTTTGTCTTTTTTTTTTATTATTTGAACCTTTTATATAGCTTGCCTGCGTATCCCGTCGAATGGGAATCAAAACCCACGCAGTTCTTCCTTCTCGCGAAGGAAGGTTGATTTTATGCCCAATTTATCATGTTTTGATTCTTTATTTTAATGCTTTACCAAAATAAAAAAGATAAGTTAAGAGACGATACCTTTGCCCTAGCTTTTAGGGATGAGTGCTCTTCCAGACCAGAGTTCCACCTTGGATCGGATGAAGACCGAGGAAATGGGTCGAGATGCCTTCTTAGCTCTTAAGAAAACAAACCGGCAGAGGGACCTTGCTTGGAAAAATATAACTTTGAAGCTCAATACGCCCCTAATAGCAACTCTTTAAATTCAAAAAGAGCTAAAAAAGAGAGAAAATATGACTTGGAAAGGAAAAAAGACGAAATCTAATAGATTAAACGATTTCTTGTTTTCTTTTCCTTGTATTTTGTTGCTTTTCTCACTTTTTGTGTGTTTTTGTATGTCCTTGTGTCTTGGAAGGTGGGGGGAGGCTCTCTATTTATAATAGGAGTTTGGGGGATCGAATCCCATCATTTTTCAATGTGGGATTCGGAAGAAAAGTGTCCAGAACATCGCTGTCACCGACAAGAGGCACTGTTGCCACCGGAAGGGGGTGGTGGCGCCACCAGGGGGCCTTGGCGGCACAGGGTATGAAGGAAGGTGGCAGCAGTGGCAAGGAGCCATGCTGCCGCCCTTGGGCATGGCAGTTGCCGCCGCCAGCCCCCTCTGGCAGCAATGCTATGCCTAGAGGGTGGCAGCTCTAGTCCGACTTCATCCAAAGGCCGTTCTGAGTCCGTCCGAGCGTGGGTTTGATTTTGGGGAGTGTCGTTTGGGTTGGCATGAGTCCGAGGTTGTAAAAAATGAGTGTTCACAAGAATGTTTATACTCATTATGTGGTTATTTATTATTTTTTAGGAAAGAGAAAATAAAAGTTATTCCCAAGTCACTTTCTCCCCCACATTTGGGTCATTGAAGACTCCAATGTAATTAGTGTTTATGGAGTCATATGTATAAACGCTTTAGAGCTTCATAGGGTACAACCCGGGGTATAGACAATTATGTTTATCTTATTTTTGTGTGATATCTAACAAGTATATGTACATATTATATGGTAACTGGCATATGAGATATCACTAGAAATTTAATTAGTGACTTAATGCAGTATGAGATATATGTGATAATTGGTAATAAAAATGGTAACAATAATGATAGGGTTAAATGTGAATAAGCTAGTGAGATATGACATAAAAGAAAATATAGAAGTGTTATGTGTGTATTTTGATATTGTGGAGTTGAGGTTATAAGGATGGTGACATATTGGAAGTATTTTCTATGCAGGTTGAGAACTTTGGAAAATTATTGAAATATTGAGTTGGGTACTATTCATGTTAGGAATTACTATAAAAATACAAAGGAGACTCTATTTGTAACACCTCAACCTGTAATACAGTAGACAATGAGGAAGTAGCGAATCATAGTGATAGAATGATGTGAATTAAAGAATAAATAGGCTAAAAATAGCTATTGAGAAATACAGAGAAAATTCAAGAAGAATTATTACAGAAGAATTTTAAATGTGATAATTAAGAATTTTTAAATCTCTATAAGTTTTATAGAAATTAATTGAGAATATTTAGAATTAAGATTCTAAAATATTGAGGAAAAATAATTTGAGGTTTAATATGAAGTTAGAGAGATAAATGGATAGTAAAAAGATAGAAATGATAAGAAAATTTGACTTTTAGAGAAATTTGTCGATAGACGATTTTTAATTTATTTTTAACAGTAATTTATGCAAATTTCTATTACGCGATTTAATTTAGATGGATTATGGATTAATTAAAAATAAATTGAAGTATATATAATAATTAAGGTGAGTGAAAAATGGATATAGAGCAATAAATGAATTAAAAAACATAAATTATCGATGTTCGGAGTTTTGCTGAAACGAGTTCGGTATAAAAATTCTGTAGCTACAGAGGTTAAATTATTAAGTTAAATTGAGGTACTAAAAATTGTGTAAGGTTCCATAGGACTTGAATATAAATAATTTAAGAACTTAAATGTAAGGAAATTAAAAGAATTGTGGTGGCAATTATAAATAAGAAAAATTATGGGGTAAATATGCAATTATTAAAACTTATGGAACCCACCAATAAAATATTAATTTTTAACATAAAAAATTCTGAAGAGTTCTTTTTGAAGTTGTTGTCTGAGCTATGAATGGGAATGGTTTTACAAAATGTCAAATAACTAATTAATTCTTCTTACCATGCAAAATTGACAAGTAAACAAAATCTAGAAATTTCTTTTCTTTTATTATTCATTGATATTTTCTATTGGTTTAGTGTATGAAAATAAATATATAGCCAGCCATATTTATCTATATGGCTGAACCTTCCTAGTCTCAAACTCTAAAGAATTTTACATTCAATCTTATCCCATAGAAACCAATTCTTCAAGATAAAAAAGATTAAATAGATATAAGAAAGTAATAGAAAATTTGTGTTCAAGTTTTTTTTTGGTGGAACAGAAAGAGATGGGATTCAATTGTTTAATTTGAGTTATTATTCTTAAACTCATCCTTTTAATTGAATTTATATATGTTATAGTTTAATTTGGTATAGAATATTATGATTTGAGCTAAGGAAGATAGAGATGTATTAGGGTTTATAAGGATTCTGAAATCTGTTTTTTTAGGCAGTATAATTTATCAAGAATTCTGAAAATTTAATGAATGAATTTGAGGATACTTAAAACATAAAAGTTGTAGATAAATATATTAACTAGATTTTTGTGAAATAAATTTGTAAAATTCTAAGTGAGGAAAGAGTTATTGAGTAAAAACCGTGACTGACTCAGATATAGGGTTTCACGAAATTTACTATTGTATTTTTATTATACAAAATAATAGAGGCAAAGTTAGAAGAAGTGTTTAACATAAAAAAAAAAAAAAGTATTCATTTATGTCTTATATAAAGTCCTGTAAAAGTGTTTTTCAATTAGAGTTGTGGTTTAAGAGATATTAAGCCATAAGTGCAATATGCTTGAATTGACTAATAAACAAAACATGGGTTACAAAATTCTATTGATATGGGGATCTTAGAGTATGAATTAGGGAAAGTGATAAACATGAAAAATGTTTATTTATATGTGATATAAGTTATTGTATGATGGTTTCACAATTGGTTAAGCACATAATTAATTATAGGCATAAAAACAGAGTATGTGATAAAGATTTCAAGACTATAGGTTAAAATTGAAAATTCACTAATAATTGTAGAATGATTCAAATAATCTAAAATTTGAATATGTTATAATTTTATATGTATAGAGTGAATATAAAAAATAATAAAAGTAATTGGGTAGGTATAGCCTGAGTTATAAGCAACGGAACGGAGTCTGCACATGTGAAAATTTCAAGGCAGTAGGGTTAACAGTGAGGATAAGTTCAAACCATCACCATATGATGTGTAGAATTTGAACATGTTCAAATTTTGGATATGTTAGAGCTTGATATGTCTATTTTAAATAGGAATAAGAATTGGAGCAATTGAATAAGTGTAGAGACAAATATGGGTAAAGGAACACAGGTTGCTAGTAAAGTTTTCTATAAAGATAAAATCTGGAAATTTGGGAATTTTTAGAAATTTCTTTAATATAAGTGTTGTTAATATAATTTTATATTAAATGGTATCTAAAATGAAATTAATTGAATATGTATAGTAAAAAATTAATAAAGGACTTGAGGGTGAGCATAAGTGCTAAAGCAACGGACGAAGGGAAGTGGAATTGGAGATGTATAGAATAAGCAAAGTGTAACAGTGAAGTGCCTAGCGAGGTGAGTTATGTATACATCATTATGCATAACCAAGATTTTGACTTGTTGAATCAATGAACATATTTCCTTCTTGATTGAATATCATTTTGTTATTGCTATTGATTATCCTTTGATTTTCTTCAAGATTAAAATATCCATATCTATTGATTGTTATTAAAATTTGCAATGCCTATTGTATTTGTTCACATTGAAAACCCGAATTATGATATTATTACTAATTTTCATTGACCTATTTATATGTGGATTTGATAGAGCTACCTTATCGACGGGATAGTAGGTAAGTACCGTCGGCATTGTGTATAATGTTTTCTTTATAATGTTTACCTTAGCTAGGAAGGGACTTATCCTAGCCGCGAGGCTTAGCTTGCCTTATGATCTCTTACATGCTAATGATATATACTCAAGGCCCAGTTTTTGTCACTTCTACATGTGAATATAAATGTGATACTTATGTCAATCTTAACCATATTGCTTACCATTGATACCCATTCTTTTATCCAACACTATTTCTTATTGATATCACCGTTACCTGCTTCAAACTTCCAATGGCATTTGGTGTGCAATTAATTTGCCTTTGACATGCATATTTGATATACTAATATCTATTCATTGTATTTATTGATACTTAACTTCCATTGATATACTTTGTTATCATATACTTGTATCTCATGTTTAATGATGTATACATACTCACTTAGTATTTTAAAACTCACCTGTGGTTTCTTTAATAATTTTTCAGGAAAGAAGTACTATGAGCATAATCTCATGACATTTTCCTTTCTCTATACTTAGGACATCCAGGCTCCAAATATAAATTTTTTTATAGTCAGTCAATTCACACTCTAGAGCTCCATGAGGTATATTTTGGGAAAGTAGATAGTTTGTGTAATTTGTGAATATATGTTAACTGTTACTGAATGTGAAATGATAACTGGTGGAAATAAAATGCATATGATTTGATATATGATAATGCCTAAATATAGACCGTGTCATGATGTGAATATATAAAAATATTTTACATGATTATATGAACTGTGAAATTGAGGATATAAGGATGGCAAATTATTGAGAGTGTAAAAATAATTTTTGTGTATGCTGTGTAATTTTTTTTTAAATACTCGATTTTGGGTCAGGAATAGCATTAAAAATACAAAGGAGACTCTGTTGAAATTTCTATAAATTTAATAAGTAATAAATGAAATTTAAATATTAATAAATCGATTAAGAATAATTAATTGATAATTGGATTGTTAGAGGGTTCTTCGGGTATCCGGTAACCTTAAATGTACCGGTACCCTAGGACCGTCATGTTCTAAAAATGGGACATGACACTGTCAAAATTTCTACAAAATTATTAATTATTAAAAGAATTTGAACCTTAATGAATGGTTTTAAATTTGAATGATTAATGATTGATATGCTTAAGGATTATATGGGTTTCTGGTGACTTTAAGTTTACCCGTACCCTAGAACCGTCGCGTTTTAAATTTTTGGGACATGATAGTTATTTAAAATGTATGAAATATGCTAGATAAAGGCTTGCTTATGGATGAAGATAGATAAATGAATGATATTGATTATAGAATTATTATAATAGATTAAGAATATGAATCGTAACAGGAGTTTTACGGGTGTTGGTAACCTTATGCTGTTTCTACATTCTAGGACCGTCATGTTTCAAAATTAGAAAGTGATATTAAAATAAGCAATAGAGGTTAGAAAATAAAAAATGTTGAGATTTTCTATCTTTATCCAAATATTTTCAAACCTCCCATAAAATAGTGATGGCTTTGTAGAACATTGAACTTCTTTAAATGTGTCTGCCATTGAAATAGATCGTAAACTCTAAAAATAGTATAATTTTGTATAAAAATAGAATACAAGTTCTAATATAAATTATTATTTTATATGGCAATTCCTTTTGAGGGGGTGAATAGGAGATTAATAATCTAATATAATTTTCAACATAAATGTAGTATACTATTAATAATAATTCATAATATTTAAATAAAGAGGTAGGATAGTAATTACTCAGTGTTTTATATTGGTTTAGAGTTTAGTCATCTCTTTTATATCCACTTCTCTCAAAATTCAATTGATCTTGAGGTTCTACTATCAACGAGTTCATAACCCAACTTTCTATAATATATTTCATGAGATTTCATGCAACTCACAATCAACAACCTAATTTGAGTTTTTACAAGCCTCTCAAGACTCACACAAAGCTATTTCAATTATTACAACTTTAACTTAAAAACTTAGATAGAAGTAAAGTGCTCAAAATAGAGTATGAATGATTTTCTGATCAAAGATTTTTTTTTCTCTTATATCCAATGTTATCTATGCATTCTAACTTCAAATCTTCATCTATATATAGGGTTGACATATGATATAATAAATATTACCGTTATGACTTAATTTGATCAGTTATGGTGCTTGGGATCATGTGCAACCATCATAAAATCTTCTTAGGTTTTTTTAGATCCTGATAGGTAAAATGTGCTACTGGATAGAAAATGTATATTATTGTATATGTAACATTGATGAAGATGAAGTAACACTGGTAAAAAGTTTACTATCTGAATTCTTCAATTGGCTAATGCTTATTACTCCTTAGGGTAACGAGTGCTCCATCTTAATAGCACAAACGAAGAATTAGGAATGTTGGTAAATTTCCTTTCTGTATTAATAATACTCTAATTTCTTTAATCAGTATTATTTATTACTCTTGGAGTAATGAGCATTCCTTCATAGCTCTGATCATCCTTCTAGATTATGACAAAGTAGCCATTGGATTTGAATCCTATCAAAGGTAATGTGGTTTCTTGATAAGTATAACGTGCATTATGTTGTTAACAAGCATTCCCCCAAGGGAATGTGTGCATATAACATCAAAGCTTTGACAAAATATGTTAAGTGTTTAAAGGTTTTAATACCTAAGTTTAATCATCATCAAAATAGATATAGGGCAACAATAATTCATATTTTTTACTTCCCAAATACCAATACACTTGGTTAGATTATTAAACACATTAAATCAAATTTATTATAAATTCATGCTCAAATGTACAAATTAGGCTAAGTTAAGGTATAACTTAATCAAGTCTTATTTTTTGCAATATAAGCATATAGTTAGCAATTTAGATCATTAACAAATTAAATTCTCCAATAATTCGTAATAAAATATAGGGTGTTACACTAATTTAAACATTCGAAGTAATACTTCTTTATTTTGTGTCTTTGTCATACAAGCTAAAGATCCAACATTAGTTTAGAAGCCCAACTCCATCCTTCCAACATAAATGTAATATCTGTGAAAAAAAAAAAAAGAATAGCTGAAGCTGGGATTCGAACCCAGTCCTGGTGGAAGGAAGGCTAAGCCTTTCAACCACCAGGCTAGCCCCATGTTTCAGTTTAATTAAGGAAGGGAAGTATATATATATATATATA
>CANXYC010441449.1:0-11224 GCA_948193065.1 Aleurites moluccanus | reverse complement strand
GGTTTATGGTGGCCTTAAGCCTACCCTTGCCCTAGGACCGTCGCACCACTGGAGTTGGGGAGTGACAATAGGCCTATGATAATACATCGAGACTTTGTGCACATTGTACTTTTTAACTGACCCTAGCTAGAGGGGGTAAGGCTCTAGTTATGTGGTCCAATCAACCGTATGACTACCATGTAGGCATGCTACCAAGATGTAGCCTCTGCTGAGTTTTTTGGTATATTGATTATTTGTCCACATAATGAAATACATTGGTATTCTTATTATTATCAAATTGTATAGCATGTGTTACAACCAATTGTTGATAACCAATTCATTGATATATCTTAAATTTCATTTGACAATGTTCTTTACAATGGCTATGATTCCTTTTATTAATTTTAAAATTCATTATTGTATATATGTATATTGAACCATTACCTTTCTTGGAAATAACATTGAATACCTAGCCACAAGTATGGTAATATGTTGTTACTCACTGAGATATTCATATCTTACTCTCGTGGATTTATATTTTTCAAGAGCAAGGTAGATAGAGGCGATTCCACTTCTTCCCTCTTCCTCCGGAGTGGAATTTTCTGTATCTATGTAAAGACTCTTTATTTTGTAATAATGGATTTTTCTTTAGTAGTTCCATGGTTTTGTAATGAAGGATTTAGTAAGATAATATAAAAAAAAATGAAGTTGTGTAAATGAGATGTAAAATATTGAATTGGGGAAAAAGTATTAAATGTGATATGCATGCTGTAGTATGAGATGAATAAGGGGATAGCAGTGTTGATTTGTGCAGGTTGTGTTATTGTTGAATATGAAGAGAGGGACTTGAATCCTGGGATAGATTGTAGAAGTAGGGAAGTTATGGCGAATTTTCTGTAGAAATACATAATAGGGTTCTATGGTTTTAGGTGGCCTTATGCCTTCTCCATACCCTAGAACTGTCACATTTCTTGAAATTGGGATGTGACAGTGAAAATTAAAAAAAAAATAAAAAAATCATATATTTTTGTAGTTTTCCCTTGTATGTATTTCAATAATCAATTTTGCATATCAAAAAATAGTATGAAAAATCAATGAATATCAATATTGTATATGTCAATGTTGTATTGTACTAAATCAACTTTTTTTTTGGCAAATTTTTGCATGTCTTTTTATTGTGTCCAGGTTGCCCACATCTTCCACATTTGTTTCTATTTTTATTCTCCTATGATGCTTTCAATCTTCTTTTCTTAGGTCTTCTAGCTTTGATTTTACCTTCTGATGGAAGCACTTTTAGTTCTTTAACCTCTATTGGTATATTCCATGTGCTTTTATTGCCAATTGGACATACTATTGCTTTATATGTGGCAATCAATGTCTGTTTAGTATAATAATCTAAGCAATATTCGTAAGGATCTTGATTCATTTCTTTCAATATTGCAATTACATGTGGACATGGTAACTCATCCATTTGAAATTTGTTACAAGTGCGTGTTCTTTCTTTCAGGTTCACAATGAATTTCTTTTCATTTTCATAGACATTGAATAACTCATCATTTGTTGGTTTCACCTGCATAAACATTTCAATATAATGATATTAAAATTTTTGTATAATAACAGTTCAATGATTTTCAGTTTTCATAATAATTTAATTCTTTCCTATATATATACTTTCAAATATTTTGAATATATACAAAAAATATACTAAAAGTATATATCACATGTAACATACAGTAGATAGTTTTGTTAATTACCTTTAGCTTTAAGGATTGAATGAAGTTTTCATTCAACATATCTTCATCTTTTTTTGTTAGGTATGTGAAAGTTGATTTTGCAAGGTTTCTATTTGTCCAACTCCATTCTTGTACTAAAGAACGTAAGTTCTCTAGTAAAGTTATAATTGGTAGCTCCTAAGCTGCTTTGATGGTTGTATTGAGTGATTTAGCTATGTTTGATGTCATAGTTGAGTATCTGTTGTTGGCAGAGAAATCTCTAGCCCATTTGTGAAACCCAATGTTCCTCAAATACGGTCTAAGTCTTTTATCAACTTTGTCCAACTCCTTTATGTGATAATCAAAATCCTTAATAGTATATGACTTTCCTGCTGCAAAAAATGAATCATTAATCTGTTTCGAACTTTTTTTGAAGTTAGACTTTAGGTTGTTCAACAAGTAGAAGATACAAACTCTATGACTAGCTTCAGGGTATATTTTATTTGTTGCCATTTCTATGCTTTCATGCCTATCAGAAATTATACACATTCCTTATTTATTTCCAAATGCTTTTCTTATTTTTGTGAAGAACCATTCCCAAGAGGCATCATTTTCAGAATCAGCTACACAAAAAGCTAGAGGAAAAATCTTACCAGCTGCATCTTGTGTTGTTGCTGAAAGTAGTGTACCTTCATATGTTGCTTTCAAAAAAGTACAATCTACAACCATAACCGGTCTACAATATCTCCATCCTTTTATTGATGCATTAAGAGCCATAAATACATAGAGGAATCCTCTTTTCTTTCTAGCTCAACAACAGATCCTAGATTTGTAGTCTTCAATATATACAAAAAACTAGGAATTATTGAATAAGATTGATCTGGTTTACCTCTCATTTTCTCCAAAGCTTTTTCCTTTGATCTCCATGTTTTTACATAGTTTAGAGATATACCATATTCATCCTTCATGTCTCTAACTATGTCTGCTGGTGTGTATACTGTTTGATGCTTTGTTACTTGGATTTTATGCAATCAACAACTATAGTTGTAGTTGCTTGGCGATTAGCACCTAATCTGACTTCCAAAGGGCAACTATGAATATTGTAGAATTTTCAAACTATAAACAACTTTGTGTTAGTGTTTCTTGATGCCCTTATATGCCATGTGCAACTATCATCTAAACAATTTGCAACATACTCCTTTTTGCATTATTTTTTCACTTTATATTGAAAATGATTTGTTGTAGCATTAAAACTCGATACCGTGGTGAAAGTTTCCTTGTCTTTATAGATCTGTCCTTCTTCTATTTTTGTATGCCTTGTGTAGGTGATGATTGATGTTTCTACACCATTTGATTCTGCTTCTTCTTGTTGAACTTTTTTTTGCTTTCTACTAAGATGCTTTTACTTATCACATTTGCATATTCTACAAAATCTGTTATTACATCTATTGAATATATATTTCTTGAACTTTGCTCACATATTGAATTTGAACTTGATGGAGCTGCTTCAATTCTTGGAATTCCTTGATTTGTTGTTGAATATGATCTGAAAAAGTAGTTCTGTAATTTTTTATCTTCAGTTGTGATGCATAATGGATAATTTGTAAAATCAGGTTCCTTCTTCTTTGACTCCAAATAAAATTAAAAATCTCCATCATCTTCTATTTTTAATGGTGGATAACCAATTTTCACCTGATACTGAATATGTATTATTATTTCTTCTCTTTTCATTTTCAGTTGTTTGAAAAGAATATCCAAAAGATTTTGGAAATTGCATTCCATTGGAATAAGAATTTCATTTACTTCAAATTCAACATAATTCATGCATTCATCCCATCTTCCATTGCATTGAATGAATACTGGAATTGTATTCATTACTGTTGAAATAAAAGTTGAAATTAGAAATTAGAATATAACACACATATACTTAAATATACTGTTTATGTAGGAAACATATACCAATTTAATTTTTGAAAAGATACTGCTATAGTGCATTTGTATTTATATTTTTTTCAACAAACAACGAACATTATGGAATTATTCTCAACATACCATTGTTGAGTAATGCAACTGAAAAGCGTGTTGTTACCCAATTCAAAATTTAAACAAGTAGTCAAAATAGAAATCAAACAATTAAGAGACTTGCAAAGCAAAATATATGTAAATTAAATAGAGTAGAATCAAGAGATATGATTAAATTCCAACACAAGATTTTAAAATTTGAAAAGTAGCAACTATTGCCAAATTATTGATGCCTGGTCTAGCGTGAAACTATATGGAAGTTTCACAGGAGATAAGCATTTTGAGTTTTTTTCGTCCCTAAATCCAAATCTATCTCTACTGGCTTCTTATATACATCAAAATTGAAATGCATACACAATATACCATTTATTCATAAACATATACTAATTTTCTGAGTTTTGAGTTTAACTTTTTTTTGAAATTTAATCTTCAAAAATCAACTGAAAGTTCTTGAATCTGCAACGAAACACCTGCATTGGTGTTTGCCTATTAACTTTAAGGCAAAAATATGAAATCACATAAAAAATTTTAGCAGATGATAATCTTACTTCTTCAAATTTGAAATTTATTTTTAGAGTAAGGAATTTGATATGTTTGTTTTATGGTTTTTAGATCAAGTGATCGAGGGATTTCTTGAAGGAGATTGATGGTTTTTCAATCGAATGATTGAGGAATTTTTAATAGAGATTTTGACAGATATATTTGCTAAGATTTTGGTGATGTTGAAGCTATTTTAAAGAAAACCGTAAAACTTAAAATATGTAATTAAGAATATGTATTTTATAAGATTTTTTTGATAATCTTGTTTTTGAAATTATTTTTCACTTTTTAGGTATTTTTATTAAAAATCCTTAAAATTATGATATCATTAATTTAATTTAAAATTATATTACCCAAGATTAATATATAAATTTAACAATTATATCACATGTGCTAAATAATAACTAATTAATCGCAAGTGCTACATTATAATAATTAGTAGTAATAACTACTAAATAGTATGTACTAGCTATTAATTTACTAATTGCTAATATCAAGTACTCATTTATCAATATAGAAAATAAATTCATTTGCAATAATTGTTACTAACTTTGAGTAATAAATAGAAGGAAACGCTCAATTTCCCTCATCAACTTTACCTCTACATCCAATCAGACTCAAAATAGCTTTTTAGATCAATTTAAATTAGAAATTTTATCTTAAGATCAAATAGGTCTATTTTTGACTAGCCCATAAGGTGTCTTACACTAATGATATCATACAAGTGAAAGTAAATAATTAATTAAAAAATTACAAAAGTCTAATTATCACTCTATTGGTTGATGTCTCTCTATGGTAGCTGCTGCCCTGAGCTCTATTTCAAACCCATAAACTTCAAGATCTCTATGTACCCGTTTCTCTATTCCCTCTTAAACCCAAATTCGGCACCAAAATCTTCATTTGATAGATATCCATATATTTGTTTTACCTCAAAATCTGAAACTTATCCCTCAAAAGTTTCAATTTTTTTTATGATACCCATCTTCTCCACTATCATCATTATTGCCACTCTTCAAATACAAACCTGATAAAATCTCAGTAGAACCTCTACACGCATCTTAAACAGTCAAAGAAAAGAGATAATATTTGAAATAATTCTTCCACAAAAATTGAATTGAATCAAAATCTTTCAAATAATTTTGTTTCTAAATGGAACCAATAACTTTAAGGATAATAGGGGGACTAATTAGGCACTATTGTTAAATATCTGTATCTATCTATATGTGATAAAAATTGAATACTAAGAGTTAGTTTAATTTTTTTTATTTTTTTTTTTAGATAACGCTTTTACAAATTAAAATTATATGAAATTATTTTATTTAATTTTAAGTCTAATTAAAATTTAAACAGACTAATATATATTATTCTTTTTATTATTTTTAATTGATGTATATATAATAAATTTGGCATGCAAACACACATATATATATATTCAAAATAATAATAAAAACAATAAAAATAAAGATAAAAATAAGAATAATAGTTTCATATACTAAAATATTTTAAGAAAAGATACATGACTAGTTCTTTTAAATATTACAGAAAATATTTTTAATTATGATGATTTTCTGAACTGAGTTTTGATAATAATAATAATAATAATAATTATTATTATTATTATTGTCTAATCAATAAAAAGTAGATAATTCATAATATAATAATCAAATAAAGATAAAATAAATCTCTATTGGAGAAAGAGAGAGAGAGAGAGTGACAAAGAGAAAGGGGCAAACAGACAGAGAATATGTTCAAATGAAATTAATTAACTTTATAAATAAAGACAAATACAAAGAAAAATCTGGCCTTTGAATACTATCTTGTCCGCCATTCAACAATTCAACTTCCACTACGAGTAGGATATTAATAATGTTTTCTTAGATAGCAGGAGGCTGGTCAATCTTAACTTCTTATGCCATAACAAGACGATGGCTTAGGGGCACACGTAAATTATAGCACTTTAAATATTCTATTTTTCTTTTATATGTCTGCTGTTTATATACTATTGCGTTTTATGAGTAAATTACACTATACCTATTAATACTCATGGATCAAGTAAAAAAAAAAATCAATTTTAATTGGTTTGAAAATTAAAATTTTTTATATAAATATAAAAATTTTAAGAAATTAATTTTAAGTGTGTCTATATTATGTAAAAAATTAAATTTAAATTAATCAAATAAAATTATTTTCATAAACTAATAATTTTTTTTGGACTGAAATGATAAAAAAACAATTTAAGTTTAGACCTCCTTTCGTCTTTGCATTAATGATATTTTAATTTAATAATAAAGTTGAGAACTTGAGATTAAAAATTTTAAATTTAAATCTCATATCAAGATTGTGAATATTATTTGATAATTTATTTATAATTTTTTGCTTTGTATAATATACTTAGACATTAACTGTTTGTTTAGATTGAATTATATTATGTACTGTTGAATTGCATTGTACATTTGAGTCTATTTAGTTACATAAAATAATTTTTTATTTTCTAAGAGAATTATTCACTAGAAGAAATGGTCTAAATACCAACCGATAAAGGTTAAATATCCACCAGCAAATATATTTGCCGACGGAAAAAATAGTCGATCAAATCGTTGATAGTAAATATTTTCTGACGGAAAAATGAAATTAACGACGGCATTTCCGATAGTAAATAGTGATATTTTGTCGGTAAATTTTTTGATTGATATAATCCGTCGCTAAATTAACAGTTGGATTTTGCAATTTATCGACCCCTATTCCGTCGGTAAATATTTATAATATGTCTGTAAATGTTACCAATTAAAACTGTTCATTAGTAATTGATATTAGGGTTTAGGATTTTACCCAAAAGTAATCCGTCGGTAAATCCATCAGTAAATGTGAATTAATTTTTTTAATTATATTTAAATGATAATTATTTTTATATATTCTAAAATTTAAATATTTTTTGGAAATTAACAAATTTATGAATTGAATATTAATTTATAAAATTATAAAATATCGTTAAATATTAATTTATAAAATTTAAATGTAAAAAAAAAAAAAAGAATAATAATATGCCAAAATATATACAAAATGTAATGTAAAGAATCTATCTAATGTTTGTGGTATGCTTAGAATCAGCATAATCCTCATGATCGAGAAGATAATCATCCTCAGAAGTAGCAGCACTATCTCTAATAGTCCCAGGATTACTGGCTGGCTGAGGAGCAGTGGAATCAGGAGTAATAGGCTGCAATGGCAGAGCAGTAGCCTCAAATGTTGAAAATGGAAGATGTATCCTAGTGGATGTAGCTACCATCTACATCCACTATTGCATACACTGTCTTTCATGCTCTAATTGCTACATACACTGTCTATTGAGCGCAATCTGCCGGTCACACTCTTTCTCATGCTCCTGAAGTAATCACTTCAACTCCTGTACTTGTTCTTGTACTGTTTATTTCTTATTAAATAGCGTCAGGTGTTGGGAGTGGAGCAGAATAAGAGCTGGCACCAGTATGATTATAAATCTGTGGGGCCTGACAATCAATATCGTATATCCTATCCTTTATGGGTCCCCCAACAGCCCGAAGATATAACTAATGCTTATTCACAGGAGTAGGCTCAGTGAATCTAGGAGCTGGCTGAGATAATTGCTCGCAAAGATTATTAATATTCTCCTATATTTAAAAAATGAAGTTAACAACCAAGTTAATAATGAAGTTGTCAATTAATTGATAACATCATATATTATAATACCCTATAAAGTCCTAACTTATATGCATGATTTAATTCTCAGTATATGGTTTAAAAGCATTGAAATGATGGAAAATAATTTTAGAGATACGGTTAGAAAGCGAACAAATTACTTTTTTTAAAATTGGCGGTGTCGGGAATACTGTCGAGAAATTAGCAGTTCGGTCAATAGATGAATTTATGATTCTGACCTATAATACCCTATAAAAGCATAATAAATTTTTGTGAAATAAGTTCTCAGTATGTGGATTAAAATTATCGAAATGGCTAATGATAATTTTGAAAACTCAGTTAGAGTGAAAACAAGAAAAATTTTCGAAAATTGTCGGTACCGATATCGCTGCCACAAAAATAGCAGTACGGTCGATGGATGAATTTCTGATTTTGGATCGATGGTAAATGATAATGTATATGCATGTGGGAATACAGTAAAAAGAAAGATAAGAAAAATGTTTAAGAACACTAATAAAGTAAGCAATGGCAAAACCGCAAATAAAGAAAACTTCGGGGGAATAGTAGAATTTCTACAGTCTGAGTTTCAGAACGGCTCTAAAACTATTTTTATTAATTAATATTAATAAAATAAGATGTTTGAACATTTACTTTGAATTCCAATTCCCGACAGAATTGTCGGAATAAATTACCAAGCGAAAAAAGACCAAAAGCAAATTTTGGTAAGTTGGAGGACCAAAAGTAAAATTTACCATTTTTGTCTTACTATATAAGCTTGTCTTAGAAATATTTTTGCCATTTTTCTTGTCTTTCCATCCGTGAGCTTCACCATCCATCTCCATTGGATTTTTCTTTCAATTTGTGAAGGAAAAGTATTTGAAACTTGAATTAAACACCAAATAATCCATCATTTATCAAATTAGACCATAGGAAATCAAGAAATTTTGAAGAAAATGGAGCTTAAATATTTCGGCCAAATGAAGAATTTTAGGTAATTTATTGTTTTGTTTGATTTTATAGTTTAATTAGGTTAATTTGATGTTAGTAGGATTGGGTAAATGGTTTAATTACATCAATTGATGCATTAAGCATTTTTGCCCAATTTCCAAACCCTAAATCAAAGTTGTGTGGTTGAATTTTGTGTAAATGGGTTAGGATGTATAAATTGAGTATAGAATAAGTCAATTGGATGTTTATTGGTGTTTAATTGATGTTCACATTGTTGTAGAAAATTCGATTGAAAAAAATCATCGATTTTGGCCTATAGCGAGAATTTGAGGAATTGGGTAGCAAATCAATTTTACTTGGTGATTTGGAGTGCTAGGTGAGTCTCTTATGCATCATTTGTCATGCCTAAATTGTTAAAATGTCAATTGGAATCCATATGTGAAAAGGCCATTTTGGCTGAACCCTATTTGTGTAAAATTCCTGATTTTGTGCTTTGGTTTTAGACTTGTTTTCCATGCCAAATTGATGTATTTGATGAAGATTATTGTGTTGTAGTTGTTGCCTATAAATTGCTTTCCATGTGTATATTTGTTGATAATTGGGGCAATGTCAATGTTGCACCAAAACCATGCCGAAAAATTCGTAGGCCAACCATTTGAATGCCACCGTCACCAGCGACAATGGCATGCCAATTGCGTCAACTTTTTGGCCGCAAATGACCATTTTATGTTTGTTCCCATTTTTAGTCGTTAGACCTTTGGTCATCGTTTAATCGATTATTATTGATGTCTTATTGACTTTATGCTCATCCAATTGATTCTTGATAAGTTATTGATATTGTCGATGCCATTATTTTGAAATGGTATCTATTGATGTGTTTATCGCTTCTATTGACTCCGAGGTGATTTAACAGAGCTGCTGTTCCGACAAGGTAGTGAGTTCATGCTGTCGGCATTGTATACAATGTATTGTTTGATACCCTATACTAGGAAGGGATGTCCTAGTCATAAGACCTGATCCGTCTTATGTTATTGATATGAGATTGATTTGTGCTTGTCACATTTTAATGATTGATTTATGCTTGACACATCTCTATGCGTTTTATGATTCTATATCTGTCATTTCCATCTTGTTCATGTGATATTGATTCTATTGATATGATTATTTACTTACAGTCATATTCTGTATTTGATTCTGTATTTACAAAGATTCTGAGTAGACTAATATTATTTCTTCATCTGCCTATTGCTTATTGATATTCCATTATCTTTTTATTGTCGATGCATATTAGATTCACTGAGTATCATATATACTCACCCTCTCACTGTTTACCATCTGTAGGTGCAGAGTATGAGGCAGATTTCTGGTTTTATTTCTCCAAGAAATTCTGCAGTCTGTAAAGACAGTATAATTAATTTGAACACTGTATCTTTATATATGTGTATTATATGCTCCATGGGTATTGTATAATAGTATAGACAGATTGTATATGTATATGTATAAGATATTATGAAGTATAAATGAATAGTGTTTATATGAGTGAGGGGTTTCATTGTTATGTGATTGATGATAGTTATGAGAGATGGGTATATATATGTTTCCGCTGCGATATTGTGAATTGATTTTTAGTAGATGTTTTCGCTACAGTATAGTATGAGATGTATTGATGAGATTGATGGGTTCTACGAGTGTTGGTCGCCTCGGCATCTCCCGTACCCTAGGACCATCACGATCCAAAATCGGGTCATGATAGAGGTGGTATCAGAGCACAAGGTTGCCGATATCAGAGCTAAGTGTTTACAAATAATAGAGCATAGGTTATAGAGAAATAATAACTAAGTACAGTATGGGTAGAGTTAAGGGAACCATGGAGCATAGGAATTCCTATATCGTCTTTTGTTGCATTCGTCAAATATGTATAAGTATTCTGCGCTTCTGTAATATACTGAGTACATGTTCTATTTTTCAGATAGTAAACTGCAATTTCAATATATATAAGATATGATATGATATAATTAATGCAATTCATACATAGTTATGCAAAAGAACTCACCAATAGCACCAAAATAGCTATAATCCCAAAATCCAAAATCCAGCCTCCGAGCTCTACTCAGCTCGCCGATCCGTACTCTGATCGGGAATTTATGACGGATCTCCTATTAATATACACAACACTCCGATAAGCTATAAATCAATCCAAAACATAATATTTACATCAAAATACATTAAACATATATAACATACAAGGCATTTATCACTAAACACACAATGTGCTATACTTAAGCAATTTCTCATCCTAACCTTAAAATACTCAAAATACACTTTAAAATTCACACATTTCTATACTT
>CANXYC010441410.1:0-10663 GCA_948193065.1 Aleurites moluccanus | reverse complement strand
TATGGTTAGAATTCAATTTGGTGGATTGAAACCCTAATAGGATAATTTTAAATCAAAGTATGATTTTGATGTTTCCATTGGTTTTGTTTAATGGATGTGTTTAGCATGAATATATGGTTGTATAATGAAAACAAATTCATTTGGTTAAAGAAAATGAAGTGGCCGAAATGTGTGATGAAGAACTCATTATGAGATTTTGATGTTTAATTGATTTTAAGGGTGTGAATGATATGTATTTGATGTAGTTAACATGAATTAATGGTTGGAAGTTTGAAATAAATTGATTTGGAGAAAAGCATACCTTGGCCGAAACTTTGATGAATTGAAATGGCTTAGGTGCTTTGGCATTTGTTAGGTTTAAATGATAAAACATAATGTATTTGGTGTTTATTAATGATGTATGTTTAATTGGTGTTGAAAAATGGAAGAATGGAATGATTTCCATTGAAATGTTAACATATAGACTTTGCTACTTTAAGGTGTTAAGAAAATGCAAATGAAGAATTAAAGTTTGATTATGGTTTAATGGCTAAAGTGATTGAAATGTATAAGGCTAAATGTAGGAAGAATAAATGATATATACGATTTGAAGCATAAGTGAGAAATTGTGTATGTTTGGTGTGAAATATTTAGCTAAGTGTTTGAAAGTTCATAACTTAGCATTATATTGATGAATATGTCAAATGAGAATGATTTGTGGTGATGAAAGTGCATTTGGTGCATAAAAGTTATGAAAAGTGTTAAAATAGTACTATAGGGCCTTTGATGTGCTTAATGTGTAAAATATGCATAATGTATGTGTTTATGTGTTTGTATGCTTAATTATGTCTTAATATGGCATAATATGTGATCTGATTTGATGTATGTTGAGTATGAGTCTTATAAGGCAATTTGGATGTTATAGGGGAAAGTTCCCAAGCTAGAGCAGCCGACGGTGAGTCACGGGCTGGCTAGGGTTTATGGGGGAACATTTTGGGGGTTTGTGAATAAGGTGAGTCTATATATATGTTTGATGCATAATACATTCATAAAGTCATGCATTTATGCATATGAAATTATAAACTTGCTTGAAAACCATTAATGATCCACATTTGGGCAAATTTGCCATATTGACCTAAATTGGTGCCACTGAAATACCTAAATTTGGCACAAACTGTGATTGGCTATAAAATATTATCTAAAAGGTCTTTTGACCTTAAACCAAGCCCAATCATCTTTTATATATATGTACTTGATATTGGTATACAGAAATTGCTATGTATATATTGAATTCCAGTTAAACCAGAAAGTGCCTGAAAAATGAAAATGGACCCGTAATTTGGGAGCCAGTTGCGGCAGCGCAAACTAGGTTCCGGCGGGCCAAAATATGAAAATGTGCAAAACCCTTCCTTTGGGTTTATTATTGATATAAATCATTATATAAGTCCTATTTGAGACTAATTTGATATATTTATGCCATATATGACATCTGCATATAATATGCTATAACAGGTCTACTGCGATGGTGTAGTATTAAACCATCGGCTGTGATCACAGATTTATGTTATGGTCCCTGCTAGGGAGGGTAAGAGTATTCCCTATGCCATGGTTGATTGGGGGAGATGTGATGAGAGGAAGTTACAGTATGATATATGATATATTACAGATATCCTGTTATATTATATGCATTATGATCTATGCTATGTATTTCATCATGCTATCATTAGCATTTCTATCTACGGATCATTAATGGATAAATATGACTGTCATGAATATTATTTCATACTCATATATATATTATGACTCACTAAGTATAAAGTTATACTCAGCATTTCAATGGTTCAATGTTTTTAGGTCCTTAGTAAGAAGTCATCCATTGGCTATTCCATCTCCAGCCTTGGATCATATGTACATATTGGGGTCACTCCTATGTATAGAGTTCCTTGGTATATTATGTATAGAGGTTTGAATTGACCTAAGTAAGATGTTAAATGATCAAATGATTAAATGATATGACATGGATAAGTGTATATATTGTACATATATATGATATATGAGTTTAAGATAAAATGCATATGTGTTTTATGATATGGATGAAAATATTGAAGTGCAATTTGAGTTGCAATTGATAAATGGAGGATATAAGGGGGTGTATATTATTTTGGGAGTGTATTTTTATATGTTTTGCGGATAGCTTAAGTCAGAGTTTCAAGATAAATATATGGATTATGGTTTTGGGTGAATAATAGCTATTCATCCCAAACTTAGCAAGATAAATATATGGATTTAAGGTTTTGGGTGAATAATAGCTATTCATCCCAAACTTTCACATTTCTTTAATAAGTGATTAAATTGATACTAGAAAACATATTAGGATTCTAAAAGATTATTAGAATCATAAGAATTTACCACGTATGAACATTTTTTAGCATGAACCCTAATTATAAGTATTTGGGGATTTGACATAGGAGAGGAGAACTCAAGGAATAGAAAAGGTTATTGAATGTACAAGTAATTGAGGGAAATATAAGGATAAATTGCTTTGAGGTAAGTATGAATTATGTTAATGTATATTGCTATCCATTATTTGTGCTTGCTACTCTTTTCTTACTTCATGTAATTTTCTTAAATTCATTGTTGATGAACTTAAACCTATAAATTCAAATTTATAAACTATAAATTGTTGAGACCCTCCTAAATAAGTTAATTGTATGAATGACTTGGTTGTTGTTTTTCTTGGACCAAGATCATTATATACCTATTTGTGTAATGGAATAACTATATGTAAATATGTGATGATGGTTTTGTGATCACTATGTTTTTTGATAATGTGTCCAAGCTATATAACCCATGACCCACATGTAAATAAAACGCTCTTCCCAATAAGAGTTTGTTCATTAGTCCAATGTGCACATCGGAAACCCAGCTGACAAGGTTTTTGTTAGTGTCCCTCCTAGTTACGGACCAAAAACACTAGGTATATGCCCTACGGAAGCACATAGAGATGTTAAGGTGACAAAGTGCACCGATACGCTATGTTATGATCTATTCTGAGTTCTATTTCATGATATGAGTTGTAGTGCCATTCTTTGTGGGTACTCACATGTTAAAGAAACTATGATCATTCATGTTATGATTCTTTATGCCATGATTATGATAATCTCTTTCCTTATGACATTCCAAAAGTGTATTGAATATATGTTCAAGTCCATACTTATCCTCCATATATTTGTGATACTTGTAAGCATTAGTGTAGTTTATATCTTACTTAGTTGAAGGCTCACTCCTCTTCTGTGGATTTTAGGTGATAATGTAGCTCGAGAAGGAGCTAACATAGAAGATAGAGCGTCTTGATTTATTCCTCCAATAAGACTCTATGTAATTCTTTTGATATATACATATATATATTAATTTGTATTATGGCATTTATATGTATGAGGAGTATACTCTAAAGCTCCGTAGTTAGATGTTGAGGATGATTTTTTTTTATGTCTGAATGGATACATTGTGAGTTACCCTTGTTCCTTATTGATGTGGGATGCATCTTTTGATCGGTAAGGAATAAGAGGAAATCATATGATGATGTAAGAAAATGCATGAATGATGATTATATGATTCATAGAATTGAATATTCATGATGATAACTATATATGATGTGGATATATGTTATGTATGAGATCCAGGATATGTGTGTTTTACGGGTTTATGCTGGCCTTAAGCCTACCCTTGCCCTAAGACCGTCGCACCACTGGAGTTAGGGTGTGTCAAAATTCAACTCAAATAATCTCAAATGTCTCATATGGTCCTCCGTTTATAAAATATAATATCATCCCTTTCTCCTTAAAAATATAAAAGTCACAATCCACCATAGCATAATTGAATTATGTTACAAAGAAATATAGTCAAAATTGTATATATAACAACTTGATTAATATCTCAATAATACACCAAAAGACTTAATTAGTCATCAATAATCATTCCAAAATTCATATATGCAAAATTTAGTGAATTTAGATGTCAAAATACGTGTATAATGAATTCTAAAACTGTTGGATGTTACTCATCGGACCATAACTGAAAATGATTGAAAATTTATCACCCATAGCGACTGGTAGAAAAGAGGTATCAATAACTCATTTCAAAGCATGGAATCCAAAAATATCACTCACTCTTCCTCATTTGCTGTTGATCGCCAAAGATCGCTTCGAACAAAATCGAGTTCACTATTTTTAGATCAAAATTTTTCAATCAAGCTTTGGGGATAAAATTGGTGCCAATAGTAAGTTGGCAAAGAGAGAAGTCCAGTAACATTGGAATCACCTGGAAAGGAGATCAAAGTTGGTTGAAATCAACTACAAAAATTTTCGACCGATGGATGCTTTCGGTGGCATGTCGGGGTTGCTCCGGTAGATGATGGTGCGAGCTTCTAACTAGAGACTCACCAATAGCTAGACTAGACGCTAATGTTGTTCTTGTCAATTAGATGTCAGTCCCTTTTTCAGGAATATGATGGTCCTAAGATGCGAGAATAATTTAAATACTAACCCATGTAGAACTCTGCTATAATATCTTAATTAATTCCATATTATCATCCATATTCTCATTATTTATAATTTAGTAACATTATCAACACATAATAAACATAATATATTAATTTAGCAGTATTAATATTAGTTACATATTAATTTTCATTCTTTCTTATTCTATTTCTACAAATGCCATGGAGCATCTAAAATAACAAAATAGATTGCTTATACATAAGACTTTATATGACAAGAAGATTGGTTCCAATAGCTGAAGAAGGAAATCTTTGGAGCCACTTCTACAGTCACCTTGCACCTGAAAAATATTAACAACTAAAGAGTGAGTAAAATTACTCAGTGAGTTATAAATATGTTACTACACTTAAGGTGGTTATAGAGTAAGGTAACCCGCTAAATGATCAAACACACATATAGTAAGAATAAGTTTTACAGGGTATCATATGGCTAAGCAAAATGTTGGAAAGTAATGACATATTGTATGTTAATTTTTTAGGACAAGTATCAATAAGCATAATAATTACTCATGGTCAAATGCATGATAGATTAAAGGGCCACATACATATATAAGCTGTAATAGTTAGTTGATCCACATATAATATCATAAGGTTTATCATATCTTATGGCTAGGAAATTAACCTCTTCCTAGCAAGGGTCCACATAAAGAGTCATTGTGCACAATACCGATGATTTCTTTCCCACAACCCCATCAATGGTAGTTCTATCATAATAGCAAATATAAGACACATTAGGGTTCAATAACATTAATAGGTTCAAGTATGATATCAATGGTACAAGAAAGGCATTATGTATCAATCAATAAACACATTGGGAACATATGGAGCATAATAGCAACAATGTAGTAATAATCAAAGAATAAAAACTAAATGCAAGTGTACCAATACCATTTGGCCAAGGCTAGGTTTAGGTGTCATTGGTGCCAATGCGGCAAGTTCTTTTAGGCATTTTATCGAACACTTGGTGGGCATGAAGTTTGGTTCATTAAGGCATTTCATCGAACACTTGGTGTGCAATATCAAAGTGTCACACTCCGACTTTAGTGGTACAATGGTCCTAGGCAAGGGTAGGCTTAAGGACACCATAAATCCGTAGAACACTCATATCTTGGATCTCATTCATAATATATATCCACATCATACATAGTTATCATCATGTATACTCATTTCTATAAGTCATATAATCATCATTCATGTATTTCCATACATCTTCATATGATTTTCTCTTGTTCCTTACCTATCAAAAGATACATCCCACATCAATAAGTAACAAAGGCAACCCACAATATATCAATTCAGACATCAAAATAATATTATCCTCAACATCTAACTACGGAGCTGTAGAGCATACTCCTCATATATACAAATACCATAACACAAAATAATATACATCAAAAGAATTACATAAAGTCTTCCTGGAGGAATGAATCAATAAGCTCTATCTTCTATGTTAGCTCTCTCTAGAGCTACACTATCACCTGAAATTCACAGAAGATGAGTGAGCTTTTAACTTAGTAAGATATAAACATGCAATACAAAGGTCAAGCCAAAGGAACATGGGTATGGAAGTTTTATAAGGTTATGCTTACAAGAATGTCATGACCCACTTTTAGGCCGCAATGATCCTAGGGCACGGGTAGACTTAAGGTCACAGGAAACCCGTAGAACCCATGAACAATCCATTTATCAATCATTCAATCAATATTAATTCATTAATCAATACTTAAATCCTATTATTACTTATAAATTTTACAGAAATTTTGTCAGAGTTTTCTTTGTAATTTTAATACTATTCCAGACCCAAAACCGGGTCGCTCAAAAATTACACAGCCTGCACTAAAAATTATTTTACACTCTCAATAATTTTTTCAACCTTATACCCTCAACTTCACAGTTCAACAGTCATACATAGCACTTATAATTCTTTTTCAAAACATAAAAATTTCATTTTTATCATTTACCTCTGTCACTGTCTTTATCACTTTATTATCATTGACATTTTCAATCATTATACATTACACATTACATTTTGAATGTCACTGTAATATTAAATATTTCACTATTCATACATCATTATAATACTCAATCATCTAATTATACATAGTACCATGGAGCTCTATGAGTGGACACTTATAACCATTAGCGAATAATATTTTACCTTGCTGTACTTGACATTCCAAGTCGGAGAAGAAATTAACTTGGAATCAGCCTTCACTATCTCATTCCTGTAAAATTATAAACCACAATAGGATGAGTATAAAAATGCTCAGTGAGCATGCGTACATCATTACACATGTGATATAAGTATATAATAACAAAAGTAGTCAATGGTAGTCAAGTGTCAATAAATATAATGAAAAATATTAGTATATTCAATTTACATATCAAGGTTAATTAATTTGTACACCAAATGTCTTTGGAAGTTTGGAACAGGTAACAATCAAATCGATGATAAACAATAATTAATGAAAGAATGGCCATCAATGGTAAGCAATAAGGTATAAGTTTGCAATTAATAAACAGGTAAGTAATACTCGTATCATGTAGATAACACAGATAAAGGGCCCTGAAACATGTAGACTATGTGTAATCACACAGTCGATCTCATATCAAGTAAACATAAGACTGATCAGGTCTTACGGCCAGGACAGTTAACCCTTCCCAGCTAGAGTATCACATATAGTCAATGTGCACATTGTCAATGGTATGTACCCACTACCTCGTTGGTGAGGCAACTCTGTCAAACCCACATGTAAATAGGCTAATGAAAATCAATAACAATATCAAGTATTCATTAGGAACATTACGGTACAATGGCTTACTTGTCAATACATTTCATTAGTCATGTATCGATTTCTTTTCTTAATGCAAAGGTAGTAATTAACAAGAAATATCATGGTTAAACATTTGGTGTGCATACTTTTAGGAGTAATTTGGATACATAATCAATCAAGAATAATAGGCATTTCAATATCAATAACAATCAATGGATATGGATGATTTCAATATTTAAGAATGATCAACAATAGTAATGAGGCATTTAACCAATAAGGAAACATATTTATTGGGTCAACAAATCAAATATGGTATGCATAATGATGTATATATTACTCACCTTAGCTTATAACTTGAACATTTCCCTTTTTCCTTTATCCTTGGTTGTTTGCTTTATCTCTTTTGGTACCCATCACATCTATTATCTATTCTTGACTCTACATATCCAATTAATTTTCATTTAGATACTATTTAACATAAACTTACATTACTTATACATATATTAAAGAAAATTCCTCAAATTTCCAAGTTACTAGGATTTTGCCTATAAAGAACCTTACTGGCAGCCTGTGTTTTATTACACATATGTCTCTCTACAATTATTCAATTGCTTCAATTATTATTCCTAATTAAACTTAACATATAAGGTTATAACATATCCAAAATTCACATTAAAATCATTACTACATAATTTATAGTGTTAGTTTAAACTTAGGCCTATAATCAGCCCTGCTACCCTGCATTCTGCCTGCAATCGTATTCTGGCAAATTCTGTTCTTTTTCTAATAACTCAATCAATACTTAACCAATTAATGTAATTCATTTTCATATTAAAAATAGACATATAGAATTATAACATGTCCAAGTTTCAGAATTTTTGGATCACTATATAATTATTTGTGAATTTTCAAAATTAAATTATTGCCCTAAATTCTCTATCCAAACATGCCCTATTTCTATGCCAATAATTAATTTTGTACTCATCCAATTATAAAACCATTTTATGAAAATTTATATAATACATAAATTATCATCTTTCATGTTTAACACTTTCTCTAATTCAGAATTTAAGGTCCTCAAATTAATACAATTTTGTAACCTATGTTCTGTTAAACAATCATTCCTAGCATTCTATACTTATGACCTAACATCTCATAAACCACAATTCCAATTTCAAAACACTTTTACAAAATTATATATAAGACATAAGTGAACACCTTTTATGTTGAACATATCTTCTAATTCTATCTCTATCATTACGTACAATAAAAAACATAATAGCATTTTTTAGGAAACCTAATTCCAGTCCAGTCACAGTTTTTACCCAATAAATCTTTCCTCACTTTGAATTTTCCAAATTACTTTTACAGAAGTCTAATTACTTATTTATCTATAACTTTTATGTTTTAACCATCCTCAAATTCAATCATTAAAATTTTGGAATAATAGCCTCAATTTACTGCCTCAAAATATAATTCAGAAATGACATTAACTCTAGCTCATTCTTAACATTTTTAGCTTAATTACCTCAATTATTTGCCAAATAAAACCTTAGAACTCTTAAATACAATCAAATAACTATGTTTAGGAGGCTTTACCTTAAACTTGGACAATGAAATTCCTTCTCCTTTTTGCTCCACCAAATAGCTCACATAATCTCCATCAATTTCCTCTTCTTCCTCTTCTTTCTCTCATCTCTTCCTATCAAATTTTGGTTGATTTATTGGAAAGGTTGGAAGAAATTTTTATTTGGCTTTTTCTCCCCTCATATGGTTCAGCCACTCTTCCAAAAATGGCAGCCAACAGTTATCTTTTGTACACTAAAACCAACTCCAAAAAGAAATGAAGATAAGACAATTAGAAAATTCTAGATTTGGTGATTTGTCACCTTTCCAATTAATTAATAAGTCCATTAATCATTTTCTATCAATAATTTTCATTTTTCCTCTTCCTTGTCCAGCCACCTTGCTTAGTTCTAGAATGGGTGGGTCTCATAACTTTGTTTAATTACACTTTTAGCCCAAAATTTTCCTTCTTTATATTTTTTACCCCAAAATTTTTTCTAATTTATTCTGTCTATTCTATTTAAATTCAACCTCAAGTGTGGGGAGTGAAATACCTTATTTTAAGTTGTTCTATCCTTTAAAAATAGTTTTGGGTCATTTCTGGATCCCAGACAGTTGATTTCTAAAATTACCCCCAAAGTTACCTTTATTTACAATTTTTCCATCACTCTTATTTTTAGTGTTCCAAAATATTTTTCAACTTTTTCTTTTCACCATAATTTCACATAAAATTAACTTATTTCATCCCCCCAAGTTTGGGTCAAAAATTCTTAAATTAGCTGGACTTCTATTTTCCTGGCAGTGTTTCCGACACCGACGATTTCCGGAAAAATATTGCATTTGCTTTCTAACTGTATCTCTATAATTATTTCTCATCATTTCATTGCTTTTAAACCATAAACTAAGAATTGAATCATAAATACAAGGTGGGGCTTCCTTGGGTATTACATTCTACGTCCCTTCAATAAAATTCGTCCTCGAATTTTCTCATCTAGTACTATGAACATCGATATATGAACCTCAAATAGTCTCCAATCATCTTTGTAAATATTTTCTATATATCACTTATCATCTTACTTAAACTAATGTGTCAAATTCTATAGTCTTGTTATCATTTGTACTATTTTATAATTTTTATATCATTTCTTATCAGTATACGATCTATAATCTATAAATATTTGATAATACAATACTTAAAATTTTTAATGTACTATACCTCAATAATTTCATATCTTCACTTTTCATATTCAATCATTATTTACCTTGCATATTTGTCATCCACATCACATATACTCTACTGTTCACAATTTTCCATATTTTCATTCAATTCTTCTACTCATTAGTTTTATTGCATATACTCAATTATTAATCAATAATTGTATTCCCTAAATTGCAATAGTCAATAACTTAATATTAATTTACTTAGATTTGAACATCAATAATCAATTATATATACCATTATAGGAACTATTAGTATATCATTTCCTTTTCATTTTACTTAATTGTTATAACATGTATTTATTCTTTCATTACAATCATATTCTTAATTTTTCACTATTTTATGCCTCAATAGCTCCATATTCTCTATTATTTGGAATCATCGATATTGATACCTCAAGTAATCTTCAAACTATTTTGCATCACGATTTCTCTATATCTCTTATTAACATTCTTAGTCTGATATCTATTTCCGTAGTTACCATATCATTTGCTAACATTTTATTTTCATAATCCTTATATCCCTAGTAACTGATTAATTTACTTATACTATACTTCATGAATTTTA